>JARUHE010330122.1:0-10948 GCA_031471125.1 Archaeomysis grebnitzkii | reverse complement strand
TATTATTGGCGGACAAAATTGGTCGTAATGGGTAGCCAGTCTTATGGACTTTTGGGAGTCCATACATGATACCAGGGGATGTTCCAGAAACGGTTAGGTCATTTGATAAGGATTCTGTTAATGCACCTTCTTTTTTTAATTTTTTAATTAATCTGTTTACTTTATCTTCCTGGTGGAGAGTATGCAAAGTTAAGTCATCTGTAATGATGGTTTGGAATTTTGAATTATCATTAAGAATAGTCTGCATTTTATTTAGATAATCGGCTTTCTCTAGAATGACTACTCCACGACCTTTATCGGGACGACTAATTATAATGGACTTGTCTTTTTTTAATTCTATATATATCGTCTATTAATTCAATTACTAGAAAGTTAATGAGTTATCAAAGTTTTTGTAAAAAAACCAATGAGAGTAAGAAAGATACCATTCAGAGCCTATCCATTGACGTCATCTTACTTGTTGCCTAAGTGTGGAACTACAAGTAAATGAATTTTACAAAATCCTTTAAGAAATATTTACACACTTCAACACCAAAGGGATTTGCCAAAATTGTTCATTCACACTCAACAAGGGAATATCATTAAAATTAACATAATATTATGGTACAGATCAATACCAATCGTCATTTGACAGCGATATTCTACCACGACTTTCCATTCTTAGCTAAAGAATAAACTTCTACAGTGTAATTAAATTCATTTTAACCCTTTCAAGTCTGACTAATAATTCTCATAAATGCTAAACCATGTCAAATTTACTATTTAAAATAGTTCTTCTTCACCCGGACTTAGTTCTCTTGAGCCTCAAGGGTTAAATGTTTCTTATTTTAACATAATTTTTGAACTGCTTTGATAATTTTATTTTATTTATAATTTTCTTTCGCATTAAATGTTAAAATTTACTAAAAATTAATTAATGTTATTATGTACAGAAAATGTGACACCATGGGAAACGTACTATCCCCAAAGAAAATACAATCCTAGGCAACTTTAAAGCCATGAAAATATACAGTGTGTAAAAGATAAATACTTTTCTTTGATCCATGGTAACATGACTTCCTTCAGAATCTTCCCATACTCAGTAGTCTTGATTTTGAGCCTAACTTCGATTCAATCAGTAGATATGATATTGCCAAGGCAGCATGTATAAATTAGGCCGGATCATTTCTTGTTCTGGCAAATATGGCTGACTATCGCATCCGGCAAACGGAACAGAATCATATTCGGCCCAGATCTATATGGGGGTTTTCAAATGAAACATGTGTTCCAACTATGGCTCAATTCCGGTCCCCAGATCAGGGTCGGTCTATGTTTGTACATATGTATCCGTTTCGCGGTCTTCAGCCATACTGTCGCCGTGTTTATCGGATAGAACCGTAGCTTGGTATTTTTTCAATCATACTAGCCGGTTTCGAGCCATACTTATATAGGCTCAGTCATATTGAAACCAGTATCAAGCCATATCTCAGCCACATTGCAAGCAGTGTTGAACTTACCTTCGGCCAGTTTGGAGCCAGATTAAAACAGTGTTTATCTACTTTCGGCCAGCTTTAAACCACGTTAATTCCCCATCACAACTAGTGATGGACCATATCTTAACCTGTTTCAATCCCCATTAAACTAGTTAGGTACTGCAATTTTAGCCCATAGCTAAACCATATTATAACCAGACTTGGTAACATGCATAATTTTTTAAGGAATTTCAAATACAAATAATTGTGACCTGACTTTGAATATACATTGTACAATTATGTTTAAATTACAACAGTCAGCTATAAATAAATGATTTTTTTAGTTTTATAAGTTACCTCACTCAAGGCCTAAGAATTGAAGAAAATTCCATTTTTCAACTTAGCCTCAAGAGAAGAAGAATTTATCTCAGCTACGCATACAAATGATATTTATATGATATTTATAAACAAAATACAAACTTTAATCAATTCACAGAAGAATGATGCAAACAAACAACCTAATTAAAAAGCGATGTAAGCCGTGAGGTGCGACACCATTGTTTGAACTATATAAGGCGGTTAGTGTAGATGTTCATAACAAAAGTAATTGAGCCTGAGCCGTGGCTTGATAAACGAACATTAAGTCATCATGGATGTTCCTTAAGAAAGAATATCTATTACCAAGCTTAACTATAAACTGAAATTGCAATATCTAACTAATTTAATGTCGATTGAAACTGGTTAAAGAATTGTACAGCATTTCTTGCAATGCTGCTACAAACTGGCTCAAAATAGGCCCAAAACTGTTTGCAAGGTAGCTAAGATATGGTTTCAAAATGGCTGATCTGGCATAAGATTGGCTCACAACTGGCTAATATGGTTGCCAATGTCGAAGCTATAGTATTATTCTGGCAACAGTACGTTTGAGGATCAGCAATCTGATATGGCCCAGATATGGGCTGTTGTGCAAATATAGGCCGGGATGGATCTGGCCAAATGGACAGATGGATCTGGGCCAGATATGACCAATATTGACTTTGCTGTCAGGGTGCCATTATTTTGTTAATAATAGTATAAAAACGTGATTTTTTTTGCGTTTTCTTGTTGTCATTATAAAGTTAATGGAACAACTGAAACGTTTTATTCGAAGCAAAATCTCATTTGATGGGAGCTATAGTTTATTCAGCGATAGTACAAGGGCAGAAAGGGACACGGTAAAGTCTACATGACAACGCATTTTTAAATAAAATTTGATAAGCAGTTAAGAACATATTGGTAAAATGTATTTAAATCAATGAAACAATTCTAAAATCAAAATCAAATCGAACAAATATAAGAAAAAATGTTTAGAAAGAAAACAATAAGGCAGCGAGAAAAATGTTGAGTTATTACGTTATTAGAAATGTTTTATGAGGCCGATAATATTTTCCGTATAATTAATAACGCAAGGAAAGAATCTGGTTTCCTAATAGTTCTATAATATTAAATAAAACGATCCGTCACAATATAATGAACATTCCTCAGCCAAGGAAAACATTCCTATTGCATACGATAAAAGCAACATGAAAGGTGAAGAAATTTTCTTCCATTCATTAATAATTCATGGCGACTCTCCCTGGATAGCTCTCGTAGATTTAACTTCTGGGGAGCAGATAACAAATAGGTCGCTTTACCAAACAAGGAAGTTATTTGATATGCAGACACAGTTGCCAAATTGTGTTGCATTACCAAACATGTGAAAAGTTAAATCATAACTACCCTAATGTATCATACATTTTAGCCATTGTCGATTCAAATATTATGATAACTTGCTTATGGAAAGATTTCCGTTTAAATGTCTGATTATAAACATTTCGAAGTATCGAACGCAACCGAAATGTATTTCACAACAACGTTTAATGTGTTTGAAGTGTTGGTTATTTTATTCTGTTCAAACACAGTTTGAGTCACACATCAGTCAATAAAAAAAATTAGTACGAAAAGTACTACAAAGTACGACAAAACTATGAAAAAAAACTATAATAGTTAAGGATTTCTTAAAACTGTACAAAACAAATTCAGAAAATTACTTTTGAATTACAAAACATATTTATATGTATCAAAAGCTTACCAAAATTCTATAAACTTGAGAAAAACATAAAGTGCAAAGAGATTCACAAAGTATATTTTTACATTTCATATTTAACATATTTGCATTTATTAAAAAAATTTAAAATGTATTTAATAATTAAATTCTATAAACTCACAATAATTGTGCAGCAATATAAAATTAAAGAATAAAATCTGAAAAAGTGAATTGTCTAATTTGTTCACTTGAAAAACATTTAAATTTATTTAACTAGTATAAAATTTTAAACCTCTAAAAATTCTTCCATATAACGTTATTAAATTATTTCTCTAATTTATTGGACAATCGCAGTCATATTTAGCTACAATTCTCATTTAAGAAAGATCATTCAACTCTATTCTTTGGAAACTTGGAATCTATAAAAATTTTGTTTCGCATTAAATTATACGCCGTGTCAAGCATGCCTCGTTTTTGCTAATATGTCCAAAGTTTTATCTAAACGACGCGTTTATGGCTCAAATTTATGATTAAAGCAGTTTTGATAAAGCAATACATATTCGGGTATGCTATAAACACTATACAATATACTTACATGTTGTTTTCTTATATAAAAACATTGCTTACACAAAGTATATGTGCATGAACGTGTGTAAGTGTGTGTGCAAAATATTATATGTACGTGCATGTGCAAAAATATGCGTACATGTGTGCGTGCGTGTGGATGTGTCTGTGTCTGTGTCTGTACCTGTATTTGCATCAGCGTGTGGGTGAACATTCACGCCGTTTGAAAGTACACGTCAAAATCTATTTATTCATCTACTGAATATGCATGTTTGGAATATTTAAGAAAGGCAGATAATTTGATGTTCTTCCCTCACATAGGCCTAACCCCCCCCCCCCAATTCGAAAGAATTTCCCCTCATAAAAATAAATTCACATCTAAAACTTTTGATGTCTTCACCTAAGGAGTTTAGTCTCAATTGATGTGCATTATCTGGGGAATCAATCTTACCCTTTGAAACGCAGTTGTTTTTATTTATGATATGTCTTCAAAGGGTTATCGATAACCTTCATGCTGGTTAGGGAATATCAATTTTTTAAAGTTTTGTGAGACTTCGATATTTTATATCATGCCGATAAAGTTGGGTTTGCTCTTTTTTTACATACTATAAAATAAAAACATTAATAAATGGTTTTGTTTTTGCAAAACCCAAACTCTTTTATTTAGGACATTAATTTCAAAAACCAAAAGTACCGACTACTCAAATAATAATTTAAGAACTTACAGCAAGAATGAAAATTACTAATTCAAGCAAACGAAATTAAAATAGATAAATTACCGTTCATATAGTTTTGAGTTCTCCTGTTACAGATGCCTATTCCCCCTCCATCCCCGTCTATCTCCCTCTCCCCCCTGAGATGGCGCCAAACTAAGTTAAGAAAGTTGGAGTATGAGGAACGGTCATTTATATCATCTCGCCATAATTTTACTTTTTCACACTTTTTTATCCGATTTTTTAGTTTCTATTTTATAGCTTTGAAGTTTATAATTTTATTTAACTTTGCAACAGAACATTTTTTGTACCAAACTATATATATACATTTTGGAAAATAGTTTGTCCATTTCTTACAATATTCACAACTTTTATTCTCTTTTATATTTTTTTAGGTATTTTTTTCTTTTTTAGTATTAAATAATTTTCAAACTAAATTTATTTCATGTGTTGTACTCGCATTTTACGTTTTTTTGCTTCATTCATGTAAAAGTACAAATAAATGAATCAAATCTTCATTTTGTTGTTTTTGTTTAAATGGATAGATATTTTGTCAATTCATAACTTATATTATTTACAAGTTTCAAAACTTCCATAAGTAATAACAATTTTCATTTTTAATATTTAAACCTGTTGTTTACAACAATATTTGTTTTTACAATTTAAATAAAAAACACTAAATTATATAACAAAATCAGAAGGGAGAAAGAATAAACTAAATTAAATTATTGAAGAAAGAAAATTAGAGAATAGAAATAATAATATAAAATAAATATTAAAGAAAGAAAATTAGAGAGTAGAAAGAAGAATTTAAAACAAATATTCAAGAAAATAATTGAGAACGGAGATAATAAACTAAAAAGAAATATTAAATTACAAAATTAGAGAATAAAAAGAAAAAACAATATCAAAGAACAAAAATCAGAAAGAATAAATTAAAATAAATCATTGAAGAAAGAAAATTGTAGAATAGAAAGAAGAATTAAAAAAAATATTAAAAAATAAAATTAGAGAATATAGATTAATTAAAAAAAAATTGTACATAGAGAATTAGAGAATTTAAAGAATAAATTAATAAAATATTAACGAATGAAAATTAGAAATTAATAAAAATAAATTAAAAACATATTAAAGAAAAAAAATTAGATAATATAAAAAAAAACATTAAAAAACAAAATTAGAAAACTAAAAAAAATTAAATAGATATTAAGGAATGAAAATTTGATAATAGAAATAATGAACTAAAAGAAACATTTAAGACATTGGAAAATAGAAAGAATAAATTAAAAAGAAATATTAAAGAAAACATATTAGAGAGTAGAAAGAATTAATTAAAAAAAATAATAAAGAAAGAAAATTAGAGATTAGAAAGAATAAATTAAAAAGAATTATTCAAGAGAGAAAATTCAGGAGTAAAAAGAATAAATTTAAAAAAAATATTAAGGAATAAAAACCAATGTTCACTTAGGGCCTAGTAATAAGATTTTACATGGTTCAAGAGTAGAATAAAATTATGTTTAGCAAGAGCTTACATCGTGGAAAAGTAGAAGAAAATGGTATTTAGTAAGGTCTTAGTAACAAAATTTTAAATGGTGGAAAAGTAGAAGAAAATGGTATTTAGTAAGGACCCAGTAATAGGATTTTACATGGTGGAGAAGTATAATAAAATGGTATTTAGTAAGGACTTAGTAACAATATTTTACATGGTGGAAAAGTAGAATAAAAACACGACGTATTTTGAGAAGTTATCCTCGGCATTATAAAAGTTTAAATTAGATTTGTTACCTTTTGAAGAGCCTTGCTCAAGACAACATCGTAATTGTATGCAAAGGGAGGCAGACGTCCGTCCCTCAAAGTTATATATGGACGAAAGTTGAACATTAAATATTCATTTTCTGATCTTGAATTATCCTTCGACTTTACTTTAAGAAAATTAAAACAATATTTTTCAGGTCGTTTCTGATTTATCTTAAATTTTTGTTCTCCAGTTACTAAATTTCTTATTGTTCAAACTTTTGTTGATTTAACTAAAGATAACTGTCTGCTTATTTAATGAATTCTAAGCTCTGACAACGTCCAGTTTCTGTAAACTACTACTGATGCTTAAGGCGGCACTTAGAATAATGTTTTATATCTTAAAAAAAATTGTTGTAAAATTAATTTTATAAGATGTTAGGTTTTTTCTCTGGTTTGACAAAAATATACTTTTTTAATTTTCATTTTACATATTCTTTTATTTTCTAAAGTTTTCTGTGAAAACAATGTTTATTTGGTTAGACAGGAGTTGGAAAATCGTTGAAATTTCTTTAAGTTTTCATTTTCATAACTTCAACTAACTTACGAATTTCCTCATACTTGTTTCACATCATAAGTGACTTTAAAATGATGGTACGAAATTAATTAATTAATAGTTGCAATAATACAAATTTTAATATAAATAAAACAAACAGAGACAAAAACGTTAAAAATAATAACAGTGCTAATAACAGCAACAACAATGATACTGTATTTATCGTACAAGTTATTCACCTGACTTGGGTACAAAAATATTTATACATAATCTAACTGTTGGTTTGATGTAAATCTCCTCTATGTTCGTTTCACTTTACAAGCGAGCGTTTGTGTTTTTAGATATTTTCTCGTTTTAGTCAATTTGTACGTTTTTGTAAACATTTTAGCTTATTAAGCATTGTTTTCTATAGTTTATGTTTTATATTTTTATCACATTTTTCCTGCAAACTTCACATATTTTTAAACATTTATTACGAGAGGACATGTCATATTTAATGATAACAGTGATGGTCATAATGATGTCAAGAATACTATTCATCAAGAAAATTATATATATTAATTACAGACAAAATAACACAAAACTTAATTAAGATAAAGCAAACTTCCATAAGGCGACTTCACTTCTTGGTAAGGCCTCTTGAATAATAATGAACATGTTTTTTATTGATCTAATAATTCAATCCAAACTATAATAAAAATAAAAAATTTATGTGATGAAGAGTTACCATTCATAATCTTAACGAATGTTTCGAAATATCGAACCAAAACAATAGTGGTAAAATAAACAGAGCAACCAAAGTTGAATCTACCGTTATACTCTAGACTTTTTTATTCCCACATACCTTAGTCTTACCACATAAGCAGTACAGTATTTAGAAAAATAAAAAAAAAACATGAAATGCGCGTTACGGAAGGCAATGAAATAAACTGTTATTTGTAATATAAAATAGCAAAGAAGAGTTTAGTAGTGTAATGTCACTTCAAAAAGGTATCAAGTCTGTGAATTGGCTAGGTATAATTAATGATTCCAATGAAAATTAACTCAGATAAAGGAAGTTTAATTAAACACATTGAAAATCGTGGATAATTTTTTATTTTTTTTATTTTGATATTTGATTATAAATTAACAGTTTTCTATATTGAACAACAAAGAAAAAATGGTGATATAGTGAATTACGACCATAGCTTAAAGATAATGATTTGTTTTGTAATTAGTTATAGCTTAACTATAAAAAAACAACCGACGACGGCGTCGATAATAACAATAATAAATAGGTGGCATTAAAACAAACGCTTCGCTTCACTCGCGGTTCACAATTAAATCAAAAACAAGAACCGAAGTTGATCAATTATAAAAATTATTTGTAAATAGTCAGATCTGTTCAGGTACAAAAGGCGTAACTCAGTTCTGCAACAGAATTATTGCACCGGATATTTCGTTGAGTTAATGAACATTGACAGCAAAATTCCGTAGATTTTAAAACGACGCAATTTATTTTGTTTACCCTTTTGATTTTTATTTTGTGCATTCACCCAAGCTATCAACCAGGATTTTATTTGTGGCAATCGATGATATAAATAGTATTTCACCTAAATTTTCTGTTGGCTTAAATGTATTATCTGTTTCAGACAATGTTTGCACTATTTGTATTGTGAAAATTGAATGTAGAAGTGGTTAAGGAATTTATTAGAAATATTCAGTATTACTAACAGGAGTTATGTCTTTTTTCCTTTAATATTAATTCTACTACATTTGGTAGTGTAGATACTATAGCTATTTTAGCTTTTATTACTATTAATGATTAGTAATAGTTTTTCTAATCCCAGACTATAAAAAATAGTTATGTTATTATCAGGACAACTTCGTTCATAAATTTAATGGAACATAAAAAGTTAAGTTATTATTGTTATTGTTAATGCTATTAGTATTGCTTATGCAAAACATAAAATCAATAGTATAACTGAACTAATGGTTTATGTGCCAAAAAATAAATATTTTCTTGTAAAGATAATAGAAATAGATGAACATTTTATACAAAACAAATTCTTAAGCCATAAATTTTGATTCTATTCTGTTATAATGTTGTGTTATTACTGCCACTGCTTTTAGAGTCATTATACTTGTTATTGCATTACTTATATTGTAATATTTTTTATTAATAGTGATATGGTTATAATTTGAACAAGGTTTAGTTCTTGTTGGCCTTGTGTTTCTTATTGTATTTTTTTGTTTCCTTTTCATTGTTGTCTTTGTTATTTTTGCTCTAAATATTACTTAGGTATTTTGGTTTTGTGTTTGTTTTCATTATTGGCTTTGTCATTTATTTATAGATTTTACTTAGTGGTTGTGTTTTTGTTTGAGTTTGTATTGTGGTCTTTGTGATTTTTGTTCTAGATATTACGTTACTTAACTATTATATTTTTGTTTTTGTTTCATTGTTGTCGATTTTGTTTTTGTTCTAAATGTTACTTAGCTATTATCTTTTTGTTTTGGTTTTCATTATTTTCTTTACCATTTTTGCTCTAGATTTTACTTAACTGTTGTGTTTTGTTTTCGTTTTCACTGTTGTATTTTTCGTTTTTTTTCTAGATGTTACTTAGGTATTGTGTTTTTGTTTTTATTATTGTTTTTGTCGTTTTCGTTTTTTATTGTTTTTGTCTTCTTCATTTTCTATTTCATTAGTTTTTTTGTTATTTTTGCACTATATTTTACTTAATTTTTTTACTTTCTTCCATTTTCACTGTTGTCTTAATACTTTTTGTGCTAGATGTTACTTAGCTACTGTGTTTTTATTATTATTTTTTGTCGTTTTCATTTTTTATTGTTTTTGTCTTTTTATTTTAGTTTTCGTTGTTTTTTTGTCGTTTATGCACTAGATTTTAGTTAACTATTATAATTTTCTTACGTTTTCACTGTTGTCTTTGTAATTTTTGTTCTAGATGTTACTTAGCTATTATGCTCTTCTGTTCATTTTAACTGTTGTCTTTCTCACTTGTTAGATGTTACTTAGCTAAGGTAAGTTGAAGAATTGTATCCACTTTTGGTACTTTACTTTCAAAAAGGTATATATTACTTATTATGAATTATGAAAAAAATATATTTTTTTATTTATTTTACAGATTTTTTGTTGAACATGAATGGCTTTATTTGTAATTCCGAACAATACTGTCAAGAGTATTACTTGTAAAAGGAATATTTGATGAAATAATAGGTTTCTAAAACTAGGCACAATTTAGTAGAATTATGAAAAGGATATTATTTTTTATTTTTTATTTTACATATTGTTTTATATACGATTCTGAACAACATTGCTCAGAATTATATTTTAATTTATTGGAATAATAGGTTTTCAATACTCTGGTTAGACACCACATCGTAAACTTTTGACAAAGGTATTTTTTATTGCACAGATTTAAATGTATATACAGTAATGTTGTTGTTTTCACAACTTCTATTCAGTCATAGTCTTCATTTGTTTACAAATTTCCTCATACTTGTTAGTAACAAATTAAAAAACAAGAACAAAATTTATAAAAATAATAAAAAATAAGGAAAACAAAAAACACATAATTGACAAATCCCAAAATCAAAAATAATAAATAAGTAATCATATCCTTGATTGTTACATTCCATTGGGAATAGAGCAAAATTTCGTGTCATATTAAAACGAAATTAGTTGGAGTGAAGGAGTTTGGATTATAGGAATACATGATTATACTTTATTAATATGTAGTCGAATAAAATTACACAATAGTGATTATTGGAACATTCAGTGATGTGAAAAGTATGGTTGTATGTGTATATGTATATATATATAAATATATATATATATATATATATATATATATATATATATATAATA
>JARUHE010330111.1:0-10948 GCA_031471125.1 Archaeomysis grebnitzkii | reverse complement strand
GAGGGTCTTATAATGTTCCTTTTTTAGCCAAAAATGTATAATTCAAATGAAAATCAAATTGTGTGGGGTAATTTTTAAATGCCATTTTTTCAAATCCAAAACAAGAGGTGAAACTTAACAAATGCCCATTTTCTGGATGTTTAGTCTAGTAACACATAATCTATGCCACACATTTTGTCTACCGCTAATGTCCAGTCTTGCATTGTCTCTAACAAACTAGTCAAACACGACTTCTTCTCTCTGAATTCATGTTTTCTCTTTCCCAACACGTCCTACTGCTCTACAGTATATACTTTACTATGTGTTTAATAATAATTGATTCCATAACATTACACACTTGGTTTGTTAAACTAACTGGTTTTTAATATTTCTTAAGTAATTGTGATGCCATCCATTACGCCTGCCCTCTGATCCATGTTAAATAGGCCTCCATGCCCTCTCTCACGATTATCGACTTGAATTGTTGATGCAGTATTTTAAAATTATCTTTCGGGTCCCTTGCCAGCTTCAATTACTTTCCCTCTTCCAGTTATCGATGAGCTATGTTGTTGAATTATCTGCACTCTGTAAACTTCACAGTCCTGCCTTCTACATGATCTTGTGTACCTTATGAATACTTCTCTCTTCTTCATTACCGCCTTTTTATCTAATATTGTGTTTTTTCTGGAGCACATGTTAATCTACCAATGCATGTATAACACTTTCTCATTTATTGTTTCATTATTCTATATCCTCAGAGGTAAATATTTACATTATAATCCACTTTAAGGTATTTTTACTTTATAGTTGCTTCCTTTTGTTTCCCGTGTTCTTCATTGACAACGTTAGACCAACTAATATACTACAATGACCACCTTTGCCAAGATGATCCACCCGATTCAAGTGTGCAATCTTGCTCTCCTCTTCCGTAAACACCAGATATATTTGCGATGGCATTTTGTGTTACTCTTGTGGGGTCTTCTACATGTTAGATTTCTTCATGTAAGCCCTCCTCTTACACGTTATAGCTTTTCTTACTAATTTATTGATGGGTAGTTAAAACTCCCTAACAATAGTATTGTATCTTCCGTTTCAATTTTAATCTCCATAAAAGATTCCACCATCTTCTCATAATTTTACTTTGTGGATAGTGGGGATCTGTATACAACCAGATTAGTAACATTAAAACTTCAAATAAATTTCAGCGAAACTTATTTAAATTTTAATTTGTAATTAGACATACAATTTTAAAGAAAATTAACATTGCAGGTAAGTTTGGCCAATTTTAAAGAAAATTTTCATTGCAGGCAGGTAAGTTTAAATTTTTTTAGAAAGTTGACATTGCAGGTAAGTTTGGACTTCTTTTTAAAAAAAAGTTATCATTGCAAGTATGCTTAGACATTCTTAAAGAAGTTCAACGTTGGGCACTTTTAAATATTCTTTTTCAATTATTAATAAGGTATCAAATAAAAAACTTCTCGTTAAATTAAATCTTCACATAAGCCGCTATTACAAACACTTTGAAACCATCAATCAAAAATAACTCAAATTGTTTTTGAATACAATTAACTTTGGTTTTTATTTCAATTTTTATTGAATTTTAAGTTTGGCTTTTCAATTTTTTTATGACAAATATAAAGTATTGTTCTCGACCGCTCTTTTTCTTGTGTTAAATCAACTTTTCTTGATTCAAATCACATAGACACAATATTATAGGATTTAGATTAAAATCAAGAAAAGTGGATTTAAATCAATAACACATCTTTAGTTTTTCGTCGTTTGAGTGGTTTCCACTTTGGTCCTTTCATACTCACTGCTTATTTTTGAATATACGTCTTCTTTGGTAATTGAAACGTATTCTCCACCCAACATTTCTTGATCCGGGATCAACTTTCCTGACCATGGATCAAGTTTTCTTGTGGTTCGATCAACGTTAAGGCAGTTGATCCCAGATCAAGAAAGTAAAGAAAGATTCGGCTTAGCCGGTAGAGGTATCATGTCTTATTTTACTTCACCTAATTCTGTGAACGATACCAACAGATTACCATACAACATGTCATGGTTTTCTCTACCAATCCTTTCTTCACATTATTACATATTTTAGAGAACAGTAACGTTATATTTTATGGTAACATTTTAGATATGGTAATTAGTGTACCATATACCAGCGTTAGTAGTAGGTATATGGAGGGAGTGGATGGATAAATCATCCAAGCAACAAAACTTATTATTCGGGTATCCATCCTACGAATACCCTATTACAATCGACATGCGTGGGTCAGTCCGTCGTCGTCGGACAATTTAGGTGAAGGCAAATGTGAAAGTTTTTCATTTTTTATTTCACAGTTTTTTATTGAACACATTTTATAGATAACACTCGGTTGCATCAAAAATGTAACATAAATGAAAATATAATTTTCCAGTTCTATTTTGCGTGCTGATCACTGTGGTAGTATTTGTTTTGCTCCTGAGGCTCTAGTTATAGTGATAGGTTCATAGGCAGCTATGTCGATAATGTTATTACTGTGTAATGTCCGCGTGTGATCATTGGCTGTGTCTTATGTATATTTATTGTGTTTCAGATTAACTGCCTTGATATTCAAATACATTTGTAATTTTCTTTCTTGTCAATAAAATAAGATAGCCTGTCAACCTCTGGTTGTCTTTCTTTACCTATTTGAATTTATAGAAATTGTATAGACCTGGTTCAGAAACATTTCTGCGAAGAAATTCTACCGGAGAAAATGAGTTTAATTTCTGGAATCAGCATGCAAAAACTCTATGGGCAATGTTGATAACGTCTTTGTTACAAGAATTTGTATGGATGCAGCCCAGTGTAGTGAGCTGAATAACAACTCTGCTTAAATAAAAAAAACTTTATATATTATATTTTCTTTAAAAAATGACGTTTTATAGCTCATATTAACTTGGAAAATATTTCACTGTTTTTATAAGAGGTGAAGGTGAATGTTGAAGTTTTCTTTTTAAATTTACAATTTTTTCTTGAATAATAATTTTGCTTAAAAATAAATAAGTTTCTATAGATTTTTTCCCTAAAAATGGTCGTTTTAATGAACTTAAAAACATTTCGCTTTTTATAAGAGGTGAAGACAAATGTTAAAGTTTTTTATTTTACTTTTTTTTATAAGCTCAATTAATCTGTAATCTAGGTTTTTGTCTTTTACTGAAACCATTTGTTGCCTATGGTTGATGGATGCCGTATTATATCCACATTTTTATTTTTATTAAATCTTTTCTTTATTGTTATTATTATTATTATTGTTGTTGTTATGAAACATTGTTAATATTATTGTATACATTATTAATATCATTATTAGTATTATTAATTATTGTTGTTAATAACATTATAATAAATAATAAACTATTATTATTATTATTTTTATTAATTATTCTTGTTAAAGGTAAAGATTATTACTATATGATACTGTATAAACAATTATTAGTAATATTATTATTACTATTTATTATTAGTATTAATAATTATTATTAGTGTTAATAATTATTATTATTAGTATTATTAATTATTATAACTAACATTATTATCATTAATATTATTATCATTATTATGGTTACACTAAATTAATTATTATTGTTGTAATAAATTATTATTGTAATAACAAATTATTATTATTATTATTATATTTAGTAATTATTATTGATAAAGGCGAACATTTATTTGTTCAAGTCTCCAACAAATCGAATTTCTTGCTTCATTCAACAAAATTGAGAATTTAATTCAAAACTGTACAAAATTTACGCTTTAAAGAACTTGAATTTTTCTTAATTTTTTTATACTTTTTAATTCTATCAATTTTTTCATTTCAACAATAAAAATATAGTTTTAATTGGTTGAGCTTTAATGGTTCAATATTTTTTGTAGCTAAAAAATATAGTTGCATTTTTTTATTATTTCTTACGGTAAACTTTATTTAGTTGTTCTACTGTATATTGTTGTTGTTAGGAATTTGTGAGCTTAAGATTTTTTTTAAATTAGACTAAACATTTGTTTTATTTTCTATTTCAGAGCAATGATCATTTAACATGAATGGATGACATTTTCATTAGGAATGATATACCTTAAATATATTTTTTCTAAAAGTTGAAATTATTGAAACAACTACGTTTTTTGGTGTTCATGAACTTGTAATTTTTTTAAAAGTAGACCAAATATTTTTTATTTTTTTTTTATTTTAGAGCAAAGATCATTTAATATAAATGAAAGATATGTACATAAAAAATAATATATCTTAAATACAAAATTTTCTAAAACTTGAATTTATTGAAATAACTACGTTTTTATATGGGCTAGTTGAGTTCAGTGTAATTATTGATAGATGTCTCTGCAATAAGCCCGTAGGGTTTGGTTATGTACTATTTTAAATATAGGCTTAGTTCAGTTAAATTATACAACATTTAAAAATGTATTTTAATGAACAAATTTTGTTCATGTTTTAAGATATTTTTTAAATAATCTAATGAAAAAAAAAACTTTCAATTATTCCCCTTCATGTTCTATATTTATATCGTTGAAAAACAGTTTAGATACTTTAGTTGATTTTAATTGGTATTTTGGTATTTATAAATTAATTTAATTTGATTTTCTTTCAAGGTTATGAAAATTAAAATACATTTACTTATATATTACAAGATTTTATCGTTTTTTTTGCCTACTCTACGTTAGAGTACACATCACATTATGTCTGTAGTAGTAACACAATTTAAATGTGAGAATAACTTTATAAAAACCAAAAAGTATTATCAATGTGATGTGTATCTCATTTTATGTTGATATATTGAACTTGTTGGGCTTAAAGTTAAATCCAGCAGATCCAGAGAGAGAGAGAGAGAGAGAGAGAGAGAGAGCACGAAAGCAAGCATACATTAATGTAATTAATTCTCATTATTAGTTTGTTTATACATATGTAAATAACCTAATGCATTTAAATATACTGTAATCTCATTTATAAATGTTTAATTACAATGAAATGTAAGCTTGAAGAATTTTTTTGTATATGAAGAGATTAAACTTTCTATTTCTTAACCAGATACAATAAAATGGATCGATTGAAGACCTTTTCTTTGGTGATAATGTTTTATAAATTGAATCATTTTGAATTTGTATGGTTCTCATAAATTCAAAATGAACAGCAGAAAATGATAGCAAGAAAGTACTGCAGGAAAACCAATTTGCATTGTTTGTGAAAGTTTTTTTATAACAAGACATGATCTTACCAGAAATTATAAGAAACACCAAAGCGAAAATAGAAGATAAACAGAAAATGACATACCTATACAAATGATAACATTTTGTTTGTAGGGTTGTACTAACGCCCAATAAATAAGAGTACTCGCAACTGAAAAAGTATTTAAATTACACAGGTTCACATTATTCAAAAAGTTTTTTAAACGGAACAGAAAGATGTGGATTTTGTTTATTTATGTTTCAATGTCTTGTAATAACCAACAAAATAATTCAAAACTACATTTGTAGATTTGTTAGCTGTTGACGAGACTTTTTTAACCCAATAGTACCAGAATAAAAACAACAAAATATTTCTTTCTTAGTTTTTGTTTACACATTTACTTTCATTGTAAGAATTGGTTTGATTTTGTAAACACTTTTGAAATCAAAGTAAAAATTTTTATAAAACAAATCTATGGCATCGTGCTGTACAATTTTACTTTTTCATATTTTGTTTTGTTTTCTTTATTAAAGGAGAAAAAATTCCTCAACGTTTGATTTATGCGTTTATTTCTTTGTAAAACGAATATGACAATTCGCACGCACGCATGCACACACGCACACATACGTACACGGGCACACTTACGCGCGCGCGTGCGCGCACACACACACACACACACACACACACACACACACACACACACACACACACACACACACACACACACACACACACACATACACACATACACACATACACACATACACACATACACACATACACATACACATACACACATACACATACACATACACATACACATACACACATAAACATACACATAAACATACACATAAACATATACACACGTACATACACACATCCTCACACCCTCACCCACCTACACCTTATACGAACATATTTTTTACAAAAAAATGTATTAGGGGAAAGTTTCGAGCATTTTTTAATTAGCTCAATGCCATAACTCAAAGTGCCAGACAAGTTTGTCATCTTACATGTATATGTAAGAATTTTTTAAATTATTTTTTCGTAGTTTATTTTCAACATATGTTGTCAAACATGTTTATCTTTCACTCAAATATTCTTTGAAAACATTTAGCAAGAGTTGTATGTTGTTTGTAGAATTGTGTATACATCTAACGCCTTAGCAATTGCCATTGTAGGAACAAGATACATTGACACAAGTATTGAAAACAACCTTAACATAAACCCTAGTAGCATCTCTCCCTAGTTAGTGGCTGATCCTTGGCTATTAGCCATGATTTAGTGACTAGTATATGGCTCCCTTGGAAAATAGCCAATAATTAGCCATTGAAATGTTACCAGGGAAAGCTTACTTCACTTCTGCTATTATCAGTCAATGTATAATTTTATCCTTAAAGCCTCTTATTCATTCTCAACTTGATGATCAACAGAAACCGATGTCAAACGTGGGTGGCCATGTACAGTCAACAGCACAATAATCGCACATTTTTAAATAGAAAAAGCTTGATGTTATGTGAATTAGAGTTGCCTTTCTTGTGCTATTGTTGATCAATATATCCTGACTCTTGGGGATCGGATTTCAAATACAAAAACATTGTAGCATCATACTATTGTGATGTAGTGTGTGCTACAAGTTCATGACCAATCACAACCTGTGATTGATACCTTGCTCACATATTTTGTTATTTACTCGTTTGCTATTTCATAGGGTAATTGTGCGTGACGTACAATTCTCCGAGCGATATTTTAGGTAACATTTTATAAAAATAATTACCTTAGAACTCCTAAGTTATGAACAATTGGCTATAACATAACTCATGGAGATGTGGTATCTCTGTAAGTTAGAATACCTGGACCGTTTTCTAAGATTTGAATCTTAGAAAATGAGTGTCATATTTAACTGTAACTGTAACGTTTTTATTCTGCCGGTTGTTAGTATACATTTGGTTAATAAAACAACTTTTAGCAAATAATGTATATCAATCAACTGTAAGAAAAAGAACTACTAAATATAAATCAAATGCAAAAAATAAAATTCAGATAAAACAATTGGTATAACTTTCATGGTGTAATGCATGGTATAATAACACCAGGTAGACGCATAGTTTTTATACGCGCATCTTCACAGTAAGCTCCGCCCACTTTTTCTATCCTGTGACGTCACATGGCCTATGTATTATTTTTATATATTTTATTCTCATTTGCATACAATAGTAATACAAAGATTATTCACAATAACCGTGAACATGTAATTTAGAGATTTACGGGCAGAAATGTGAATAAATAAATTCAAGAGCGAGCTCTGGTCACCTGAGGGCAACAATTGAATTTATTTATTCACATTTCTGCCCGCAAAACTCTAAAATACATCAATAATTATAATGACTGATTTGTAGATTTATTGCACACAATTATTTGTGCAAAAATCAATAATATGTAATAGTTGTTATTGCAAAAAACTTGCATGATGATTTATAAATAATAATAAAATTAATAAATAATAATAAAAAAATTGATAATAACAATAATAATAAAATTTATAATAATAATAATAATAAATAATAATAATAAATAATAATAAATAATAATAAATAATAATAAATAATAGTAAATAAAAAGAAGGTTTGTTGAAACAAATAAATTTATTTCAGCAAAATGGCGTATTTTCGCGGGAAGACGGCGGCGCCTCCAGACGAAACGAGCAAACAACCGACCGCAACCAATCACCAAATGACCAAGAGCAGCCACAACCACAACAATATCTTCAACCGGTTTATCCCAACACACAACAACACAGCATCCCCAACACACAACAGCACAGCATCCCCAACACACAACAACACAATATCCCTAATCCTCAACAGCACAACATCCCCAACACACAACAGCACAGCATCCCTAATCCCCAACAACACAACATTCCTAATCCGCAACAATACAACATCCCAAACCGAAGGTATGTTGTGAGACGAAGACCTCAAAAGAACTGGTTCCAGCGCATGTTTGGGTTGAGGAAAAAGCGAGACGCCGACGACGTCCATTCAGAAGAGGATCACAAAAGAACGAAAAGAGTGAGACGTGGCTTGCTCGATTCCCTGATAGGAGGATGGACAAACACTCGACTCTTTGGGTGAGTCGCAAATTCGTTGTTTTAAATTGAAGATTAAAGCAAAGGTTACTCTAGTATTCCTTCTCTAGAGTAAACATGTTAGAAAATACTGATGGAGTTGTAATGCCTACGACCCTAAAGCTATTCTGTTATATTCAAGAGTTGAGACCAAAGATTGGTTGTCTAGAGAGCAAAGAGTTTCCACATTTGTTTCAGAAGCTTATGTGATTATCATCTTCCATGTTACATATCATGATTTCATTATAAGATTATATTTCAGTCGATAAATTAGATTTTTAACAGAAAATCATAAGTCAATGAATGCATCCACAAATCAAACGCATTCTCAATTTCCAATAGAAGTTCATCAACTGATAACAAAATCTTTGAAGTACTCTTCTCGGTGGATTTTCCACAGCCAGCATGGTGGAATTTGTCTCTACTTTAACGTCTTATCAGGCTATGAATGTTCCAGTATTCAATCTCGTATTTCCGTCCACCGATTCCAGAAGATTTCCTTTTCCAACAAGTTTAATCTGCATTAAAATATTTCCAATAGAGTTATCATTGAATTCGATCACGCACAAGAAACATAATTTTTGATGGGTTCAAGTTGTAAAATAATTATTGTGTTGTTTTTCAGAATTTTGGACCAGATGGCCGAGCGCTACTCCTTCTACCCCTACACCCACGCCGCCTTCATGGGTATGACGCGAGGAACCACCTCGTGCGCCTCGCTCTACCCAGAGTGTCCCTCTTCACCCGAAGAAATGATCAACGTGGTGAACAACCTGCATCGCTACTACCCCAACGGATTCCCCTTCAAGGACATGGTTCCCTGGCCCTTCAACATGTTCTTGCCTTGAATTGCATTTCATTTGTGGCTGCCCTTCAAGGTTGTCATTGTTAATCATTTATTAAGACGTTAAATACTCTTTATCATTATTACAGTCATAGCAGACGAAAACAAGAGAGGTCATGTAAACGTTAATTTTATTTTTTGAATATTCATAACGTCATCAATTTCAGACTGATAATACATTAATCTAATTAATATTAACGTCGAATTTTATTGTTATATCAAATTTTTAATAATTAATAATTATAATTAATTGAAATTAATAATTATGATTAATTAAAATTAATAATTATATCAAATTGTAATAATTAATAATAATAATTATTGTTATATCAAATTGTAATAATTAAATGCGTTGGTACATTTGAACATCCATTTTCAATGATACTACCCATCATTTTTCATCGATGGTATGGCCACCTACTTAAGTTTATATATTTTCCAAAAAGTAATAATTTATTTAAAACTAACTAGCTTATATCCTTTTATTGTGTTTGTCGTTCAACAAAATATATCAAATAATCATATTTTATTTATTTGAAAGCTTAATATTACTAATTTTATTTATTTATATTTGTTAACATATTTATTTTCACTATTATATGGATCGACATTAGCACAAGTGAGTTAACCCACATTGAAATAACAGAACTTACCTCACTTGTGCTATTATTGATGAATACTATTATACTATCAAATTTTGCTAATCATTTAAATCTTGAAACATAAAAATGTTGTTATAGTTTGAATTTAAATTGTTTAACTACAATATGTTGTGTACAGTACATTACTGAGAATAATCTAAACATGTGAATATTATTGTTATGTTGTTATATGTTTCCAATAAATTTTTGTACTTTGGAAAAATTATTACCTTCAACTAAATTAAAACATGTGGAATGTTATGATCTAATTTAAAATTAGATAACATTTTATTGGTTTCAAAATTGTGTTTGTACCAAATACCTAAATTTTGATTGCTCAAGACTATCTATTAGATAATTGTAAAGTGATGTAAACATATTTAAAATCAGGATAATTCGCTAGAAAATATCTGGCACAATTTATACAAATACATCAAGACAAGTTCTTATTTTTTATAGACAAGTTCTTATTTTTTATAGACAAGTTCTTATTTTTTATAGACATGTTCTTATTTTTTATAGACAAGTTCTTATTTTTTATAGACAAGTTCTTATTTTTTATAAACATATTCTTATGGGAATTGGTTGAGCGAGAGCCTGGTACTGCACTCAAGAGTTTTTGGAGGAAGATGTTAACCAACTCCTTCATTTCTGAGCATGAGAAATTGAAACTGATAAAAAAACTGCTTAAATGTTATAAATTTCATACTTTTCGGTGAAAGGGCGAGCTATGGAGCCAGGGTTGCCAGATGTGGCTAATTTTATGAACATATTAGCTAGTTTTGTCCAAAACCATCTGGCAACCCTGTATGGCGCTATTAAGGTATTCAGTCTCGCAAATCATTACTTTTATAGAGTCACTAAAGAAATCTAGACCTTATAGAAATGTAGATATTTTTTCATAACAATGTGAAGGAATAAATAGCTAGTATATTTTTTATTATTAAACAGCTTGTATGTTTTATTATTGTATATTTAATATATTCAGCCCAGCACCATCATCGTTTGGTCTGTGTGAGGTTAGCAATCACAGCCATTCGTTGCAGTCGGTTTAGCTGAAGTGGGGCGGTCAATCACAGCCATTCGTTGCAGTCGGTTTAGCTGAAGTGGGGCGGTCAATCACAGCCATTCGTTGCAGTCGGTTTAG
>JARUHE010330100.1:0-10949 GCA_031471125.1 Archaeomysis grebnitzkii | reverse complement strand
TACTAACCAGACCCAACGTTGCTTAACTTCGCTGATCATACGGGAAGCGGTGTTTCAACGTGGCCAAGGTCGTTGACGGCAATATCCAGGTTAATAAACCATGAAACAATTCAAACCAGGGTTGCCATTATTTCACTTTCAAAAATTAATTATTTTTTGGAAAAGGCATTTTTACATTTAATAATCTATTTTTGTTTTCATTAACCCACTGACAAAAAAAATCAAGTTAAGACTGCACCAAAAAAATGCCTAAAATTAAATTGATTTCTTCAATAATTGAGAAGAAATGGTAACCTTAATTCCAAATGTTAGCAAAGTTCCAAATCATTCAAAAAAAATAAATTCAAACTAAATAAATATTCAATATTGTTAAATATATTTAAACTTCTTTGAATCTTGAATATAAATTTCTTTAAAATAAAAATAAATATGTCGAATAAAAAAAAATAATGGATCATTTATAGAGGTGGAAAAGAACCAACTTTATGAAAATGGAAATTTCTAAACTCTACCAAAACTAACTTATTTTATTAAATTAAATTAAACTTTATTAAATTTAATTGAACTTTATTAAATTAAAAAAACTTTATTAAATTTAATTACCAAAAGTTTATCTCCTTAATTTATGTTCATGTCTTGAGATTGTATTAGACAACATGTGCACTAATAGAAAAAGGGTTTACCCTACTGTTTAACTAGTTATGCCTAAACCTCTATGCGGCTTAAATGTCGAGCGATTATTTATTTTTATAATATACAATTGTAAAAAAAAAAATTTAATTGTTAAAATATAATCAGCAATAACAAAACTAATTGATTTTTTTAAAATTCCATTACATTGTATTTATACATGCATATTTATTATTAAATTCTGAAAATTTGAAGCAAAAAAACATTTCTTTAATGTAAAATATTGTACAAGTTATTTCTCCTTATTTTAAACTTAAATAACAAAAAAACATAAATTATCTAAAAATAAATCTATTGCATCATATTGTAAGCATATTGATTGCTCAGTTCTGAAAATTTGATGCAAAAATATTAAAAACAAACAAGTTATAAACAAAATAAAAGCTTGAACCTTTTGTTGAATGTGAAATATTTTACAAGTTATTTCCCCTCATTTTAACCTAAAATAACAAAAAAAAATGAAATTATTTTAAAATAATTCCATTGCAAGCATGTTGATTGTTAAGATCTGAAAATTTGATGCAAAAATACTAAAAAACAAACAAGTTATTATCAAAACAAAAGCTTGAACCTTTTGTTGAATGTGAAATATTTTATAAGTTATTTCTCCTCATTTTAACCTAAAATAACAAAAAAAAATGAAATTATTTAAAAATAATTCCATTGCAAGCATGTTGATTGTTAAGATCTGAAAATTTGATGCAAAAATACTAAAAAATAAACAAGTTATTAAGAAAATAAAAACTTGAACCTTTTGTTGAATTTCCGGACGACGCAGTTGACGAAGACGACAACGGAATGGTAACACCTATGTCTTAACTTCGTTTCACTCGCTCGACAATAAATATTCATAGTAAGGTTTTTATAAACTAATGAAACCTAAACTAAAACAAAATGTTTACTCTAACCTAAGAACGACCCCATTCATTTCAGTAAACTAAAGTTGTTTTTAGAAGAATAATTATAGTGAAAATTACGAAACATGAACAATATTGCAAGGTTACAGAAAAAGTCCGGAATTTTATGATCTGGGAGACTTAGTTATAAAAAGTGTTGAAGAATTGCAAGATCCACTAAGGCTTTGTCTTTCTAGTTTCAAAGGTCATTGGCATTCTGATAGAGCTTAAAAAAATTGAGCAAATGTTAAATATTTGTAAGATTATCATTAGGACAATAAGAGTGATAAGTTTATCCTTAAACAGGACATAATGTAAACTTCTTTTTTTTGGAGTACAACATATTACAAATTGTAGATTAAAATTAATCTGGTCCTCCAATACATTTTGTTCATGTAAAATTTGGATATAATAGGGCATTCATCAACCATAGGTAACAAATGGTTTCAGTAAAATACAAAAACCTAGACGACAGATTAATTGATCTAAAGAAACTAGTTTATTTTTTAAGCAACGTTATTATTCAAGAAAACATTGTAAAAATAGGGAAATATTTTCTTTGTTAAATGGAGCTATAAACCATAATTTTTTAAAGAAAATATAACATAGAATTTATTTTATTTAAGCAGTTATTATTCAGCTCATTATCTATAAACTTTGTTTAATAAAAAAAACATTATGAAATCAAAAATGAAAAATTTAACATTTGCCTTCCCCTAAATTGTGAAAGCAAGACGCCGACGACGGACTAACCCACGCATGTCAATTGTAATAGGGTATCCGTAGGATGTCTACTCTAATAACCAGTATTTTGGATTTGTAAAATGTAATGCAAAACATTTAACTGAGCAATTTTTTATTTGATAACTTCACAGCTCTGTATGTTCTTTGTTAACCTATATTTAATCCGTATAATATTCAATATAAATTATTTTCTGTTAACTATTAACTTTTCCAACATAGCTAGCTACTTCAATATTGAAGTTTACCCCAAAACACTCAAACTTCTATAAAAACACATTTTTTCACATATACTAGCCAATGTTTGTGGGGTAGAACATCACATGTATAAAAAACATGCAGCAAAAGATTGGGCTAAATTGATAGATTAATTATCACCTTTCAATGAATAATGTGAATCGTTATCAAATAGGACTACACTCCTTCAATTATTCAACAAACACAAATATAGCTTTTGAATTATACATTTTTCATGTCAAAGCTTATTAAGTTATTATCTTTCAGTTAAGGTATTTCTAAAAGAAAAGTCATAAATAAAAGTAGTTTTAATAACACCTTATAAAAAGATATATTTACTGTAAAATTAAAATGGAAACTCCCATTACATAACTATGAATTTATATTTACAATATATAATATTTAATTTTCATATCTTTGTATACTTTCCATATTTAATTTTGAAATCATAAATTGTCTTCCAGCCACATTTGACTTCAACATTTTAGGTGTGTCGACAACAGCACAAGTGAGGTAATCCACTCAAACAAAAGAGCTTGCCTCATTTGTGCTACTGTTGATCCATACAAACATGCACGAGTAAATGCTACCCATTGAAAGTTTCTAAATTTGTGTAATTAATTTTTTCTAATATATTTATGAAGGAAGATACAACTCATCTATTTTTAAAATAAATATGAATTTTAGGAAAAACATCCTCAGGGTATTTCACTTTAAATCTCCAGTCCTATTTGTTTTAAGTAAACTTTTCTCTAAACCTTCACATAACCAGGAATTTAATTGCGATTTCGCAAAGTCCTAGTATGTCTAATACTTGAAGAAATATCAATTTTAGGAAAAAATCTTTATGGCATTTTACCTTAAACCTCCAGTTCTTACATTCGTTTTAAATGAACTTTCAAATAAAATCTTAGTTAACCATGAATTCAATGATAAAACATCCGAGAGTTTAAAGCTCTTTTATCATCTTATAAAAATTATATTTTGTTAAATAAATACTTGTTCAAAAAAAACCTTGGTAACACCAGTGTATGGCATTATGATCTTTATTTTCATTTAAGCAAACATTTCTGTAAAATAATTTTTTAAATAAAAATGGCAAAATTTAGTTTAAGAGGCCACAAATCATCTGCCCACTCACTAAAAACCAGAGGTCATTTAAAGAAGCTACATTCTCAAAAACTGCTTAATAATAAACCAGTTTAATGTAACCTTACCCATGACAAAGAGTTGTCCTTCAAAAACAAATGATTTTCCATTTCATTTCTATGCGAGATCTCAATCCATCCAACCACACACTTGCCACTGGTCAAAAGGTGATTCAAGTCTTAATGACTTAAAGAGTTTCTTCCTTCAACCCTCTCCTTTACAAAACCATAACAAAGGACACATTTGAGCAAGAGTTCATAAGATTGAAAGTATCATAAACATCAATTAATTAAAAATATATCTTAATGCATGTTAACAGTAATGAAAATACTTTAAAGAAAACAAACATATACAATATACAATTGGCCATTATTTTAAACAAACATTCACCTTATGAAGATTACTCCAAATTTGTGTAATGTCAACCCTAAAAGATACAGCATTTGGTCAGTTTAGATTTAAATTGTGTAATAACGGCTAGATTAGAGTGGCTGGGTACCTGGGCTCCATTGGTTTCAACTCAAAGAGAAAGCTGGGATGACCAGTAAGTAAGGATTAGCAGGAGTGTACTACACTGCCCAGCTACGAGTAGAATAACAACGGTGTTGGGCCGCCCCAACAGAGGGCAGGTGTTGCATACTGCAGGCTGTACACTAGACACAAGCACAACTCATCTACGATGGAAAAAAAATTCATAAAACACACCAGAACTGCAACAAACTCCCAGATCACCGCCTCCACCCACTCACACCTTCCAGATGCATGCATGAAACACACACTGCACACAGTCACATGCCCACATGTGTGAATGGATTTGGGTCCTCTGGGCAGACCCAGTGGGAGCGGTAGGGCTGCTTTCCCAATGCTGGGGTGTGAGTTGCGACGTCTGACTTAAGGATTACATCTTTTACATCATGGAGGGAATGGGATCGACAAAAACAAAAACAATAACAACCAGTAATTAAGCACTGCTAGAACACATCTCAGATTTTCATACAAACACAACAGCAGCCAGAGAAAACAAAAATGAGCATGAATTGAATAGAAGAAACTATGTTACACCTAACAGGATGACATAAAATGTTGGTCAATTTTATTCATAACACTTTTTCTTATAGATCAAAACTGACTAACTATATTTTCTGGGGAAAACTGACAATTACCTTCCAATCTAATGAAAAATTATAAAAAGTTGCACCTATAATTTCAGTGGAATGTTTGTCATAACCAAGCTCATTTGTTTCAAATTGTTCAATGCAATTGTACCAATACTCACAACATTCCATAAATAACTTTACTTCATTTTTAGAAAACTTTTTTTATCTATTTTGCATAACTAAAATTATAATTTATCGTAAACTTAAATAGGAAAATAGATTTCATAAAATATAGGTTAATTAAATTAAAAACACTCAATAAAATTATCAAAAGTTAAGATTGAATATACTAAAATCTAAATAAAATAAAATTCAATTCTAAATGATATTGCATACATTGAAAAGTTTGTTCAGACACATTTTAGCCATTTGGCAAATCAGCTTTATTTTCATCCATAGCTAATGTGATGTCTAATATGTCGAATAGAAACGACCACATTTTGACATAGCTTTAGGTAAAACAGTATTGCTCATCCCAGGTTGCATAGATTGAGTATTAGTTCGTTGGGACACAAAACTTGGAAGAACCGAGTCAATCCTTTTCATTTCAGTCCAAGAACAGAAAAAGTACAGCTCGGCGGTTGAAGTCCGTTTTATGCCATTTCCTCCACAATCGGGGCAAACCTGTAATTATAATTACTAATGTTATCATTCAAATAATGGGTAAAACCTCCATTCTTATTTAGCAGCTTTCCTCCATTGAATCAATCAGCTGTTCTTATAGTTATAGACAACAATACATTTTTATTTAGCAGCTCTCCTCCATTGAATCAATCAGCTATTCTTAGTTATAGACAACCATAAATTAACTTATGGTCAAACCATCTCTAGAAATGCATGCAATACATTTCACTGTATTTGCAAAATCATACACAGTGTTCTTATTGATGTACTTGAGATATGAAAATGAAAACATAGTAAAAACAACACAATGAAATTAAACAGAAAACCTATTCTTAATAAAAGCACAATGAAGTGTGTTGGGCTCAACAAATTCATATTCAGAAGTAAAATCTTAGAATGATATAGCAACAGATCTAAATTAAACCAATTGTAATATTAAGCCAAAGATATCAGTACTTTATTCCATCATAATTTTGTAATGCATAACAATGTACAATTCACTATCATATGAATATGCCATTCCTTATTATACCTTAACAAGCACGAGTAAACGTTATGCATTGAAAACTGTGTTTTTATATTAAAAAAACTTCTAAATTGTGAAATTATTGAATACAATTCTATGTATTATTATATCAAAACTTTTCTTTCATTTGTTTCCCATAAAACTCTCTTCAAGCCTTAAAATATAAATTTTGGTTTATCATAGATTCGATGATAAATGGGCCAAGTATAAAAACTTTTTATATAGATTGAAAATAGTACAAGAGCTTGCCTCACTTGTGCTATGATCGATCTGTAAAAACAAGCACGAGTAAATTCTATGCATTGAAAGCTTTGTTGCATCCAAGACAGTTTCTACATTTGTGTAATTGATGAAAATAATTCTACATTTATAATTTCAAGGGAAGTCTATTATTTAAAAAATTAAAAATTTTAGGAAAAGCCATCATCAGGGCATTCCAACTTAAATCTCCAATTCTTTCATTTGTTTTAAATAAATTTTTCTTTTAAACCTTCAAATAAAAAATAAAAATGATTTAATAAATAAATACCGATTTCATGAAAATACCCTTAGTAACACCAGTGTGGAATGGTTTGTTCTTTATTTTCATTTAAGCAAACTTTTCTGTAAATAATTTTTTTTTGTTATTTTAAAAAATGGCAAAATCTGGTTTTTAGAGCCCATAAATCATACACGGCCTCAACAATAACCGGTTGGTTTTTCAAACAACTTATAACATGCAATGAATACCAAATAATTAAGTTGTGATGCTATCGAAACAAAAAATGATCAAAACTATGGTCATAAAAACTTGCCAAATTTCACTTTGATAAATATTTTTTCATCATCTTGGTTATTTTACAAATTGGACCTAGTATTGAACAACTTGTGTTTTTCTACTTTCATAACCTTAAAACAATGTTTCACATCTCTCATGAAAAGCCTTTTCTCAATACTGATGTAATTAATATATATCTGCATTGTAAATTGCCATTGATTTACAATTGGTTTACAATGAAAAACTTTGAAAACTTGTGACTATAGTCAGAGCCAATACCTGAATTATTTGAAAATATTTGTAATTTTTCATTTGATTAGATGTGTCATAAACACTTTTGACTGAATATGGATCCGATCATAAAAGTTTCGATGACAACTAATTATTGTTTATTCTGAACATGTCTTAATTGAATAACAGATGACATTTTAATAATAATAATGTAAATGCAATTGATTAGCTATCAACTTGATGTCAAGAATGAGGAGTTGGAGTTGCAGAATGAGAAAAATATTTCAAAACAAAAACGAGATCCTTAAATTTTTTTTGTACAGTTTTTAAACTAAAAAGTTTGAAAAATCAATTAAATTCCAAATACATTTTAAAATTTTGAAAAACTAAAAACAATTTACAATAGGAAGTAGAGATCGAAATTGTCTCACTTCTCGCCATCCGCTTCTTCGGACAGGTATTCATTCAGACTAGTCACAAGCTTTCAAAGTTTTCCACTGTACCTCATCATTTTTATATAAAATTTATGCCCCATCATTGAGTAATTTCAAAGGGATTTTACAATCATTTTAAATTACCTGTATGTTACAATAAGTAACTGAAATCAAAAACTAAATTGTTCAAAAAATAAAAACCAACCACTGGATGGCGATATTTACCCGACTGTAACTTGTGACGAATGGACATCATGTGATGCTATTTCGTGTGAGGTTATGTCGTGCGAGGTTATGTCGTGAGTGGAGATGACCTGCATGTGGTGCGAATCTGGATTGGTAACGACATGGACTTGACTCGGGGTATTGTCGTCGGTGGTCAGGATTTGTACTTGAGAGGATGAGGTTGCTTGCTCTGTGATGATCGCTTCTACCCCGATGGTGGAAGCTTCAAATATAATATTGTTGATTTTCAGCTTTGCAATTTGCCGCGCATTCAGGTTTTTGATCGACCGCAACTCGTTCGAGATGTACTTGCCGAATGACGCCAGCTGGTCGTCATTACTGTAACTCAATTGCGGACTTGTATACATAATCTCGTTAGTTCTGGAACTCTCGTTCCCCACACAATCATACTTTCCAGTACATGCTTCGAACAAAACGGTGTTAATTTTCATCTTTGCCATCTGCTGCTCATAGTTGTCTTTCAAAGTTCTAAGTTCGTCTGTAACGTATCGGCCAAACGCCGTGAAAGGGTCTTCCATCACTGGAGGCATGTCTGGTCTTTGGCAGCACCACCTGGAACATCTTTCCACGTACGTCTTTACAATCGGAACAGAACCTCGAGGCCGTTTTTGTTTTAACATCCTGTTCGAATTCTTGGAAGCATTTGCAGCGCTTTCGTTTGGTGGATCCGCATGATACTCGGCATCATAATCATAGTAGAAGTCATCATTCGTGTCTGGAACCTGCAAACAAAGCCAAAGATTTAACCAACTACAGTAAAACTCCTGAAATTTATAATAATGAAACATAGAATCATGAAACGGAGAAATCCTAAAAGGTCCACATCATTTCTATGTAGCAGTGTTAAATTGGTATGCCTGAAATGGAGATTTTTCCTATAAACTAGACAACATTTTGATCTATGTTTCAGGAGTTTTACTGTATTGGTGTATCTGCCAGAGATTCAGCTTTTATAAGTTTCAAAAACAAGTAAAGGAAAATGCTTGCACATGCTATTTTGTACATTCTAATTTTTAACTAACCTAGACAAACAAAAAAATTATTAAAATTCATAAATGAGTTGAAATGTTGTAGTTTCAAGGAAAGTGATAGTAAATTTACTTTTACGAACAATTTCTTAATAGTAATAGTATACTCATTGGATTTATGTGCATATGCAGCACTGCCTAGTACCTGCTTGTTATGATTAAGGTTATTTTACTGTCTATATTTTTATAGAATTGAGAAATCTTACAATTGAACAACTGCATAATTAACATTTCAATTTATCCTTTCAAAGGTCAATATTTTTTGAGTGAATATTTCTGTGTTGTCTTCAAACTCTGCTTTTAGATAAACTTATATTAATGAAAAAGATTGTAGTTTTATAACTAAATATTTAACTAGAATTAAAATAAATTTCTCACAAACCTCTTTGAAGTTGTTCATGTTACGTTGATGTTTCCGGCAGGATGCATGGTTGAAAATGTCTTGCTTGTGTGCCTTAATTGTACTTTTGCATGCTTTACAGAAGGCGCTGAATGGATCATAAGGAATATTTGTAAGCCAACCTGAAAAATTTACCATGTTAAAGTATCTTCATAAAATATTTCAATGCTATAAAAAATGAATAAATAATACATCTGTTTTTGAGAATCAAATGTATTTTTCCTTCCTCTGAATTAACAATTAAATATGAAAACCTGTCATACATGAAGGTTTTTTATTCTATACATCATTGTTTTGTGACCTTATGTTATGATTTAACGATATTGAATTGCTCATCATTTGAAAAATTAGGCTGGGTGATGCTTTGCAGAGCTATGTCTTTCAAATTTTAGTTTCTGCAAGGGTGTTCAATAAACAACTCATAAATGTATAAAAACAAAATATATAAAGTAAGCATATTATGTTTCAAAGTAGATAAAAGTGGAAAAATTTACCAATTACTCATTATCATGCAAGAGAGCTTTCAATTTTGACCGTTTTTACTTCTGCCACCTGCAATTTTCTAAAGATAATGACTTCTTGAACAGCTGGAATAAAATGGGTAATGAACTGATTGGATTGCATTTCATTACATGCTGCCGAGTTCAGGTAAGTTGCAAATTCCAAACTACGCCAATCGCCATCGTTATACATTTAAGTACAATTATGTAGCCATCAGGTTGTTGCTTTAGTTTTGGCCACGGACTCATGTGGCACATATTCAGAACCTTATGTGGCAACGTGGTGGCATAAATTTCATGTATTCAGTCAAGTTGGCAGGAAAATAAGGAAACTTATGCATTAACAATGAAATAATGATAACAATAACAAATAAAATAAATAAAAACAATAAATTAAAAAATAAATAATAATAACATAAATAAATAAAAACAAAAATGAAAAACAAATAATGATAAGAGTAAAGAAAAAACAACTTTAATAATAAATACCAATAATAACTGTACAAGCTAGCCTAGCTAGGTTATTGTCAGATATTTCAATATATTTTAATCTAAATAATCACCCATCATTAATCAAAACTTCACTGTTTCACAAGACATAAATTATCAATTTTGTTATTTCATATCAAACCAATATTATTTACAGATTTAAACATAACCTATGGCGACATAGCTACATTTTTATTCACGAGTTTCACGTCCAAGCTCGAGCAACTCGACACTTCAAATGAAAATGAAAGCCCTTGTTTGGACAAAAATGGCCGCTATAAATGGGGACAGCCGGGCATGGATAGGCGATACAACTAAATCGCCATTAACATCATAATCCAGTCGAGTGATTTCATTTAAAACATTTGCAAAATGTAAACATTTTTTTTCTCGCAGCACAATTAATCCAGAAAATAAATGTACAACAGAAAAATTTGAAAAGACATTTTCAACTTTGGCCGGGCTAAAACATTTCTGCAAAAAAACTTTCAAACACCAACTAGCTAAAATTTGCTGTAATTAGTATAAAATTGTATTTTCATCACACATGAACAATCTTTTATGACTTTTAGTTAAAAATACTTACATTTTATGTATTCAATAAAGTTGACAGGAAAATAATGACACTTATTGACTAACAATGAAATAATAACAATAACAGTAAAACAGAACAATAACAAATAAAATAAAAAATAAAGAACAATTCAGTGTGCCGATTTTCTTCGTTAAACCCTGGAATTCCAACAATTAAATTTTTTGAAAAAAAATCCATTTTTCCCCGAGTTTACTAATTTCAACAAAATGTTGTACAACTTCTTAGAAAAACACTTGAAATGGGATTCTT
>JARUHE010330089.1:0-10950 GCA_031471125.1 Archaeomysis grebnitzkii | reverse complement strand
ATAATATAATAAACCAAATTATATTATAATAATAATATAAAAAATAATATTATTTCATAATAATAATATAATAAATCGAATTATATTATAATAATAACATAAAAAATAACATTTTTCCCCTCGCAGACTACCGAGTGCTCGATGGATCGAAATAATATTATTTCATAATAATAATATAATAAACCAAATTATATTATATTAATAACATAAAAATAACCTTATTTCATAATAATAATATAATAAACCAAATTATATTATAATAATAATATAAAAAATAATATTATTTCATAATAATAATATAATAAATCAAATTATATTATAATAATAACATAAAAAATAACATTTTTCCCCTCGCAGACTACCGAGTGGTCGATGGATCAACGGGATCTGTTATCGATGAAGAAATCTTTTTCCAAATCATCGCATATGTTTCAGAATATTTGGATCTTGATGACGTCACCAAACATTTCAACTCCAGTATGATGGACCTTATTGAGAACAAGTGAGGCGTCGATGGGGGTGGTGTTGGTGGTGGTGGTGTGGGGGGGGGAGTAGTGTTGGTGTTGGTGTCGCTGGTGTTGACGTTTAAGCTGTATAGGTATTAAGGTGTTCAACCACATGCAATATACATTTATTGGCGCAACTATACTTGTTATACATTTTTTTTTGTATAAATGTAGGACCGCGCATGTGCATGAAAAATTACTATGTTGTAGACTCCTCCCCTTTTTCAAAGGGGCGGAGTCTAGATTTAGTAATTCGGTTATTCTTCCCGTTTATATGTTAATGCAAATATATAAATATGAGGTACTATAGGAACCCACAAATCACAACCTAACCCGACTCTCCCGTATGTAAAAGTAGGTCGGATATACACCATAGGCTAAATAACCACTAGCTGTAACCAGCCTAAAATAACCACTGAAACTAACCTAATAACCACCATGAATGATTGTGCCTTAACCATTTAACGCCTGTAGGGACAAAACAGTAACGACTGTAGGGTTATTTCATTGTATTTTAGACCTTAGGGTAATAATAGTGCAGGCTTTAAAGGGTTAAATAATAATTATAATGTAACCAAATAAGCTTTTATTTCACTAGTTCGATTTATAAATATAAAAATACATTTAACTTTTGAGATGAAAAGAGCGATTGGTGAACGTTGTAATTGACATATATGTTCCTCACGCTTCTCTTTTTTGTGGGAGGAGCTTATCGATTCTAACTCTTGAGAAGTAGTTTAAACAATTTTCGGGGCAGTCCTACAACTGCCCTATATTTTTTTAGAGCGAGTGAAACGAAGTTAAGACATAGGTGTTACTATTCCGTCGTCTACGTCATCGTCGTCGTCGTCGTCGTCTGCGTCGTCCAGACATTCAACAAAAGATTCAAGTTTTTCTTTTCTTAATAACTTGTTTGTTTTTTGATATTTTTGCATCAAATTTTCAGAACTGAACAATCAATTTGCTTATAATATAATGCAATGGAATTATTTTTATATAATTTCATTTTTTTTGTTATTTTAGGATAAAATGATGAAAAAAAACTTGTAAAATATTTTACATTAAAAAAATGTTTTTTTTTTGCTTAAAATTTTCAGAATTTAACAATAAGTATGCATGTATAAATACAATGTAATAGAACCTAAAAAATAATTTTTTTTTGTTATTGTTGATTATATTTTTACAATTTTGAAAATTTTTATAATTGTTTATTATAAAAATAATCGCTCGACATTAAGCCGCATACAGGTTTAGGCATAACTAGTTTATTTATGTTAATTATTGTTTTTATTTTTCATTTTAAATAATAGTTTTTCACTCTTGCATGATATTATCATTAACAAAATTGGTATTCCATATTTATAAGTTTTTTTCTATTTTTTTGTTCATACCTTTTTAATTTATTTTTTCAGGTTTTCAGAATTGGATTTGCAACCGCTGGAGAAAGAAATGTATCGTTTTTATTTTGAACAGGTAAAAGTTTGTTAATTCCCTATTTTCTATTTTTCCCTAGAAGTTTACATTTTTCCCAAGAAGTTTATACTTTTCCCAAGATGTTTATATTTTTCCCTAATCTCATTCTTTAATTTCGTTTATGTATCCCTCTATTTTTAATTTTGTTATTCCCATAGTTTTTCATAGTTATTTTTTTTTATTTTTCCACATTTCAAGTTTAATTTTTCATATTTTGTTTTCATGCTTCAATTTATTTTGTTTATTTTCAATAAATTTCTACGTTTTCATTAATCTTTAATTTTATAATTTAGTTTTTTTTTCCTTCTTCGTTATTGTTTTTATTTTAATTTATTTTACTATCTTATTTCATTATAAAGTTATTTTGAAATTTATGTCAACAAATAGTTTAAATACAGTAAAACTCCAGAAACGTAGACCAAAATGTTGTCTACGTTATAGAAAGAATCTCCGTTTCAGGCATACCGATTTAGCACCATTACCCCTGCCTTTGTGTCACATTATAATTTTATTTTTATACATAGAAATGGTGTGGGCATTTTAGGGTTTCTCAGTTTCATGATTCTACGTTTTAAGAACCTTCTATGTTTTGTTATTCTACGTTTCAGGAATTTTACTGTAAAACTGAGTGGTAGTTAAACATATTTATTTACACTCATTCTAGCCTGACTTTAATTTGTTTTCACATATTTTTAATAATAATTTTTGTCATGTTTTCATTTTCAACACAATTGCAAACACCATAAAAAACAATTTATACAACCACAACTAATTTATACAACCACAACTAATTTATACAACCACAACTAATTTATACAACCACAACTAATGTATGAAACCACAACTAATTTATACAACCACAACTAATCTATACAACCACAACTAATTTATACAACCACACCTAATGTATGAAACCACAATCTTCCTAAGCAATTACAACCACCAAAACAAGTGAAATATCCACAGCTCGTTTACACAACCACATCAATCATCACAACAACAACCACATTAATAATCAAAACCACAAATTATACAATGATCACAACCACATCAATCGTCACAACCACATCAATCATCACAACCACATCAATCACCACAACCACATTAACAACCATAACCACAATAACTAATTTTCGCCACAGAGGATAACCACAGAAAGTGGCGTCGCCCTTCAAAAAGTGTCGCCGCGACAAATGATCAATTATGAAGACTTTGGCGAAAATCACGAATGGCAAAACGGATATGACAAATTGGCTGGACATTTTATGGTGAGAAAAATGTTGACCGCTTCTTGTAACACATGTGATACATAACACTTTAACCGCTTCTTATAACACATGTGATACATAACTCTAATGGTTTATTCAATCCTATGTAACACATGTGATACATAACTCTAATGGTTCATTCTATCCTATGTAACACATGTGATGCATAACTCTAATGGCTTATTCCATCCTATGTAACACCAGTGATATAAAGCAAGTTAATAAATGTATACAGGCAAATGTGTGCATGTTTACATTTATTAAAAACAAACTAACTTGATTTATATCACTGGTGTTACATAAGACGGAGTAAGCCATTACAGTTATGTATCACCGATGTTACATAAGATAGAATAAGCCATTATAATTAAATATCACTGGTGCTACATAAGGTGGAATAATCCATAATGATAATGATTATTTTCATATGGCCTTAAACTGCAACATAATATTGACATTAAAAACTTAGATCTAATAAATTAGGCCCAACCCAAATAATATTTAATACTCTTGAAGGACTGCTCAACATAATATTCTTTTCTTTATATGGATCGAAAATACCACAAGTGAGGTAACCCACATTCAAATAACATAAAGCTTACCTCACTTGTGCTATTAAATGGATCAACAATAGCACAAGTGAGGTAACCAACATTCAAATAACATAGATCTTACCTCACTTGTGTTATTGTCGATCAAATTATAACAAACATTGAAAAAACTAATTATAAATAATACAACGTAATAATAATAATAATAAATAATATAACATATAATTTTTGTATGTATACTTCTAAAGATATATTTATTTACAAAATTAGACTTATGCATCACCGGTGTGACAAGAAAATGTTAAAGTGTTAAACATAGGCCTACTAAATATTTAAAACTTTAGCAACATAGAACAGTTTATTCATTTTGCGACTGACTCATTCTCTTCAGACCAAATGTCAAGCACTTAGGTTTAACATTTCTAGACTAAAATTTTTCAAACCAAAACATTTTTCAGCCAAAATAATTTTTACCCCACAAGATTTCTGGCACCAAGATATTTTTAACGCTGACAACATTTATAAGACTATAAGATTTTCAAAATTCCTAATAGAATTTATAAAATTAATTTTAAAATTTATAAATCCCTTTATAAAACTGATTCAAAATTTATAAATCTCCTTATAATTTTTTTAAAAAGTCATATAATTTATACAATTCTTAAGAATCCAAAGACTTACATCGCAGCAGATGCAATGACCGACCATAAACAATAAATGACGTCATCGAACACAATAAATGACGTCACGAATACGATTTCTTTGCAGAACGAACTTCCATCAAATTCTGTCCGAGTTTCGACACCAGTGGCAAAGATTTATTGGGATTTAGGTGATGCTGAGAAAGAAAACCGAGTTCTCGTGATTAGCCAATCAGGAGAAAGCTTTCTCGCTAAACAGGTTCTTATAACCACTTCCATTGGTTATCTACAGGCCAATCACCAATGTCTGTTCACGCCATCTCTTCCAGATGATTATATCAAAGGACTCGAGTTAAGTTTTTTTAAATTTATTTAATACTCCACTTTTTTATGTGAATGAATTTATGTTCAAAAATGCCTTTATTTTAATCATCATCATCATCACCTCCCCCCCCCTCGGAGTTCAATCTCCAACATAACCTTCCCCTTGTAGGGACAAGTCAATTTAGTCGTGTTGTTGTGCTCTACAAATTGGTTTCTGACCTACACCCCTTTTCAGAATAAGACCATACCACGTGATCCCCAACATAGATTTAACAATGCTTGTGGTCGACGATTGCAGCTGTCTCTAGTATTGCGCAAACCTAGACACAGCTTCAATCATCGAACGCAATCAATGACCTTAAAATAACTGACCTAAGTCATTGGTTTTGTTCCATTAATTTCCCATGTATCGTCAGATTCGAGTTGAACCAAAAAGAATTGTTTACATTAGTTATGTTGTCGTCACTTGATTGCAATGCAATTTTGGAGTTGTTTCTTTTTTCACTTGACCTTACTTTTTTTTACTTTGTTCTCATCCCAAATATTTTTTTAGGCCGTGGAATTAGGATGTCCAAACAAAGTCTACATTGGATGGAACTCACCCTGGTGGGGCGACCTCCCTCTGGATCTTCAGCTTCTTTGGAGTGAAAAATCTCTTCCACGTGAAATGGTAAATGTTTGTTAATCCTGTAACGCATGATTAATGATTTCTTCAACAGCTAAACTATGTTCAACTGTGGGTGGCTCAAACCACCCTGAAGACCAACACCAGGACTCCAACAATAACTAGGGCGCGTACCTACCGTAAAAATTCACTAATTTCGCCGGCAATGGGGGGGGCAGGGGGGGCGATACCAAGGGAAAAAATTGTCGGATAAATACCAAGTCAGTCAATAAGCAAGACTAACTGGTAGATTATGTGGGAGTTGAACCATTCACTAAAAACCATGAGTTCTAGAACAGACAACCGTTTCACTCTGGAAGAGCCAAGGACTATGCACCAAAAGCAAAACAGATGCTGATAGGAAATGACTAGAAATTACTTTTTAAATCAACTTTTAAATTAAATTAAAATCAAGATGAAGCAACAGGCCGAACTTAATGATTAGTAGTTGGAGCACAAACCTCAACATCCATACTAAATCAGCCTGCCCACTTGACAAGGAGGATAGGTACAATTATACATGTTATTAAAATTAAGATAATCATATTTATGTTCTATCATTAAAAATAAAAACATTTTCTTTATTCTCTTTAAAAAATGCCATCGTCCAAGAAAGGAACTCAAACCTCCCGTAATAATTTCCAATGAAGTTGCCACCTTTTTTTTCCTCAACTAAACCTGGCACTGTCCAGAAGAGGAAAGCAAACTACACGTAATAAATTCCAATGAAGTTGCCTCCTCTTTTTCCCTCAGTTAATTGAATTACTGAGATCAAATAATAACATTGTATTTGTTTTTATTGACACAAGATTGTGTTTGCTAGTATTGACAAATGCAATGACATGTTGACCAAATTAAATAGAGCAATCAAAGCACAAAGTTGATCATATTCTTCGCAAAGTAATTCAGTTTTCTTTTTCAATCTACTTTTATTACTTTTTGTTGTTTTTAACAGTGATTAATATTATGTTGTGTTAAGGCCCTCTAGACACCAAGACCTTAGGTCTACTTTTCTATTCTGATGTTTCTTAACGTGACCTTCCCATTTTTGTCGAACATGCCAGAGGCAAAGCTCCATTAAGGTGTTACCCTTCTGTCGTCTCAGTTGTTGGCATAGTAGTTGCAGCCATAATATTCAAGTTTTTTATTTTTTGGTCTTCAGTTATCATTTATATCTCAAATGGACAATTATTAAGTGTACATTTAAAATTCTCAAGTGATATTCTTTGAAAAACATAATTATTGAGATATAAGGGTTTTTTATGAAAACTTTGTGTGGAGATAGCTATATCTCCATATTCAAGTTTTTTGTTTGTTGACTTACAGTTATCGTTTATATCTCAAATGGACCGTTATGAAATGTAAATTAATAATTCCTAAATGATTTTTTGAGAAACCTATAGTTATTGAGATATAATAGATTTTATGGACAATTTTGTGTGTAGACAAGCCATTTTTATATATTAATGTTTTTTCTGTTGATGTATAGTAATCATTTGTATGTGAAAAATTGGCTGTTTTTGTACATGCAAGACATTGGTGACCGGGGTCCTCTAGGGTGTAGTGCTGGGCATTGACCTGTTTATTTATATAATCAATCAATCAATCTTATCTAGTCTTTTCTTTCATTTCTATGTTTGGTAGGTCTTCTCAAATTTTGCTTGCATCGCTGCTGTTTCATACGATATCTACTGTGGAGTAATGTGTGTCTTTGTCATTTAATAAAACAAATGAATATGTTAAATTTGTTATGCATAACAATTTAAATTGATAAATATTTTTAAATGGATAGTTATATGGTTTAGAATATAGGGTTTATATCACTTTTCTAAATACTTTTATAATGCTTGAACATAATGTATTTTTATTTGATAATTAATTTTATATTGTTAAAAATATGTAACTACGAGATAAAAATCATATATTGTGCAATATAAGTTAAATTATATTTCTATAAATAAGATAAATTGTTGTTTAATCTAAAAGATATTTCTGCTATTATACTAGTTATTTTTCTCTTCAAAAATATATATAAGCATAAGTACATTTAGTTTATCTACCAAAATATTAAAATAAACTTATCGGCTTCTACAAGTTTTTCTGAGATATAAAGCCTGGGCAATCAGTCATACAAATAATTGTTTATTAAAGCTATATGTATTTGTATTTAAAATTAAATTGTATATTTTTCCATAAGGCCTGTTGTAATGTTGATTATATTACGAGGATCCTTCATAGCCTGTGTAGCACGTATGATCTATTATTTTTTCTCCATTCAATTTCTCATTTTTGTTTCTTTCAATATTTATTTGGTAGGGTGCCTTATATTCCAATTATCTTATGTATGTTTTATTATAAATTATAAACGGATCAGTAACTACATTGCAATGTTTTTCATTGTGTGTAAAGTTTGAATAATGCTGCTGTATGCTAAAAATTATGATTAATCAAGTTGATTACACATATATACATATCTTTTATTCGTAGTTTCTATCCTAAGATTTCTCCTCACCTTGGTTGAAAAAATTACACAACTTAGAAACGATGTTTTACGAGCCGTTTGTAGAATATAATGTCACTGATTGATTTACCAGGAAAAATAATAATTTATAACTTCATTTTTCTTATTTTTCTATTTGAAAAAATTTAAGATTGTACTGTCGATGGTACTTCCTGCACAATGCCAGCTCTAAATCCATGTGCTAAGTTGAACAACTACTGGATGACCATTTATTTATAGATGTATAAAGATTGCCTTGGAGTTAAGAAGAAAGTTATTGAAAAGACTAGATTAAACAGCTTTCAAGGAAATGCTTAACTATAATTTGAAAAATTCTTCCTTCGATGACTAAATATAAATTTTGTGTACTAGTAAATATCTAATTTATATCCTATTCAAAAGTGTTTTTGTAGACTACACAAAGTAAACGCATGGTCCTCTTTAGGTTGAATAATTTAAAATTTATTTTTATTTTTTCATTCAAAAATCAGTATACTATGGTCAAGTGATTGTATTAAAACAATGTCATGTAAAGTTACGAGATGTAGGCTTAATTAAAATTATATTTGTTTCGGTTATGCATGTAAAATTTTTGCTCAGCTTTCAAATTTCCATAACTGTAGTGCAACCAGAGTTGCCACTCGCTTAATAATAAACCCAGATTATTGGCTGAAAAAAAGAAGATTAGCCTAAAAAACCAAGGTTCTACAAAATCAGTCTAATAGACGGTTTAATGATGAAATATGCAAATGTGGCCCAAATAAATAATTTATATGTAATTGGATACTTACTCTACAGTCTAGACTCTAGACCATGACGTCAAAGTGAAGTATAGTAAAATTTAAGTAACTTCAGTATTTCTGGACAAGAGAATCAGAGTGAAACTTCCCAGTCAGCATGAACCTTGTTTAAACCATGCTATAACTATGGGGGTAGCCCCACAACTCCATGGTTTTCCCCTGCGGGTTGTTGCTGAAAACGTGGGTTTTCATTGCTTTTTTAATGGTCTTTGAGCTGGGCAGACCAATTATTTACCATGATTATAACATGGTTTTCCCATGGCGTATCCCCAACTTAGGGATTATTGCCAGTCAACTCTAGAAACATAACTTGGAGTTTTTCAATTATTTATCTATAGATCTAAATATATTTATTTCAAGAAATATGTTTTAATTTACACTTTAAAAGTACTTTTTAAAAATGAAAATAAATTAACTGGGTACTTTATATTTGTATGTGTTTTAAACAAATTGTATTCGTTTATAATGATTTGAATAATACATTTTAATTCATTATCATCAAATTTCACATAAATGTACTTTTTAGCTGATTAAAATAGTGAATTATGTACTTTGTACACTATATACAAGCTTATAAGAACAGTTTAACATTTTTTAATAGCATTGGTATTTTCACCACTCTAAAACCATGGGGACTTCCTCATTGGTTACAGCCCCATGTGATTAGCATGGTCAAAGGGCCATTGTTTCCCCATATCTCTAACCCCCATTGAAATACCAAGACCCCCGTCAAAAAAGCATGATTTAACCTGTTTTTCAATGAGGCTTGTTGACTGGGTAGGGCTACAATGAAGTGTAACTTATTTTTAAGAAATTAAAGTAAATTATAGGCATTTCTTAAAGTAAGAAATGTCCAGCTGCGTATTAAGCTACTTTACGCAGCTGTTGTGATAAAAAAAATTCAGTGATCATCTTTATGGACCTTTTTCCACCCTGCAGGTTTCAGAGGTTAGTAATTTATTAATAAGCGCTTCATTTCAAAATAACTGCAGAAAGTTACAATACATTAAACAGTGTTTTTTTTTATGAAAAATGAGAGCAATACAGTATTATAGTCGTTATAACAGTTAATTTATTACAGATAAAAAATAATATGGCCATACCAAAAATTTAATTAAACCAATGCTACATCTGGTGAACTGAAAGATGTCCATAATGCTTTCCTTGCGCAAATGGATGTGGATTTTCATTTTTAGTTCTATGGACCAGCAGACCAAATGACACTAATTTAGCTTGTGTGAAAAAATTGTCAGAACCGCTGATAAAAATAAAATTTAGGCAAATATTAAAACACAGAAGTTTGATTGAATCAAGAACAGGTGGATTCAATTGAAAAAAGTTGGTCGCGAACCCACTTTAAATACGCCTGCAACAGTTGAAGTACAAAATGGATGGAAAGGAATTTAAGTCATTTACATATAGGGCTGGTAAGGGTACTTCTCAATGAAAAAAATTTGAGTTCACCTTTTGTGTGAAACAAAGACAGCTCACCTTAAACTAATCCAAGGAATATTATATTTAAATGTTAAGTGTTCATAGTGCTTACATTTATCCATGGTGACATACAAACAGACATAACAAGCACAAACATAAATTTGAAATGATGGGAAGTTGGTGAAAGAAACATTATAAAGTAGGTCTAAGAATAGTTCCTTGTGGAGTTTCATTTGGAATCTTTCTGACCACTGACTATCTCAATTATAAGTGCATTAAAAAGCGTGTAATTTAAAGAAACAACCACGCTTTTATAATGTTCACATGGCAAGGTGATCTACAATACCAAATATTTTATATAGGTCTACAAACACCATTGTACTTCTTTTCTGCCAGAAGTACATTTAAGTGGAAAAAGTCCTTAAATTGTGAAATGCTTAGATAAAAATACTGCCGATGTGGTGAAAAGGCGATCTCTAGAAACAGATGAAAATGCATTACAATGAAACTTTTTTACCAAAATAATTGGCTGTATTGCATCCAGTTATTAATCATATCAGCGAGACTTTGCAAATAATCTAGTTTAGTCCTGAAACATATTCAGAGGCAAGCATAACCAAGATGGAATGCCTTTCAGGTTTGTCAATGTTTGCACATTAACTAGCCATAGATGACCTGCAATCTCACGTGGCTGTAATACATTAAATATTTGTTTTATGAAAAAAATTATTTTTGGTAATGTTGGTTAGAGTCCACAAACTCTCTTTTTGACTATAACTTTTTTAAGGT
>JARUHE010330078.1:0-10951 GCA_031471125.1 Archaeomysis grebnitzkii | reverse complement strand
ATTCCTTAATGCAATCAACAATAGCACAAGTGAGGTAACCCCCATTCAAACAACATAGAGCTTACCTCACTTGTGCTATTGTTGATCCAATTAATGATTACTTGGTTGTGCCAATGACGTCATACCTGGGTATTTTTTCCTATTTTAGGGATTTTTATCTTTGACTACTTTGTTGTGTCTTACCTTTGCTTACTCTTCGATATGAAATTAATTTATTTGACTAATTTTATTCTATTACCATACTACTTATGTACTTTAATACTATTGTTTTATATTTTAAACGTTGTATTGTGTCTCGGGCATCACAGTGGTGGTTTGTGGCAACTTTTAGTTTTTCCTTTAAAATGGCTTATTTACATTATTCCACTATTACACCTTGATATCATTCGATATAGAATGATGTCTAACAAAGATAGTTTCAAACTGCCGTACCTTTTATTCTCTACAAACAAACAAAAGCATTGGAATTTTAAATTATAAAAAAACGAGGCAAAATATGGTGTTTTAGTAATATTTCTTCACCAAATTTAATTCAATTAATTTGATCTTCTCACTCCCAATAAAATTATTTGTTATCCATTAGTAAGCTAGATGCTGCCGTTAACCGACCCATCCATGTAACCCTAAACAGTAGTAATAGCATCAGCCAAAATAGCCTTGTAACCATTCCTTTATCAATAAGCTATCCAAAAAGTGCTATCGAATGAACTACTTTACAATATTTAAGGAATAAATATGTTCCATTTTCATCATTTACAATAACATCGATATATGCATGCTGAACAATATTATTGAAACATTCTCCCATACAAATCACGTAAATCTCCTCACTCATACGCCTGGCCATACACTAGACCTTAACCAGATGGACAGATTGTATAATCTAATACATACACAACAATCGTATTCCATTTCAATCACTGCTTCATAAAGTCGTTAATTAACCTACCCATATTAAATGAAGAACGTAAATACATTTCCAAAGATATATTGAAAACTGTGAATTTTAAAAAGACAACCTAAGGAATTTCAATATTGACCAACTTATAACAATGTATAAAACAGCACTTAAGAACACATTTGATTATCATGCACCATTAATAAATAAGACAATAATAATTCATCCAGCGTCACCATATAAAAGCGTTAACGCAAATCAAATGTAAACATGAAAAAAATGGTTGACAGCAAGAACTAGAATCTCACTCACAAATTTTATAGTTCATAACAAAGTATATTTCACTGAATGTACGAAAGCCAAAATATGCTACTATCAATCCAAGTTCTTAAAATGCAAAAACTATCGAAATAAAATATTTTCCCTCATTACTGAACTATCTGAAGCCAACCCGACCAAAAAATCATTTGTGCAAAATATTTTCATAGTTCCTTATAAATAAAGTAAACACTATAGTTGATAAAACAGCCACTATTCAAAATTAATAACAACTCAATGAAATAATTGATTACACAACAGTACTCTCCGAATTACCTAATCTAAACATGTTTATTTCATTAACTTAGAAACAAATTCTCATATTAAGAAATTCAACTACCAATAAAACTTCTCAGCTTGATCCTATTTTTACGTCTTTACAAAAAAAACTGTTAAATATTTTAATCAAACCAATAACTATAACAATAAATACATCCTTAACTACAGGTGTTTTCCAAGATCCTAGGAGGACTGCTCGGTTTATTCCGCTTATCAAAAATAAAAATAAAGATTTAGAATTATCAAACTATTGTAAGCACCCTTCCATATCTTTCAAAAATCCTAGAAAAAATTGCAATTTTATAGATCACTTCGCACATAAATTAACTACTTACATATTACAATTACAACTCTGCATATAAACAACATGCTAGCTGTGAAACCACTCTTATAAAAACAATATCTGGTCTTTTGAATAACTTGGACAACAAACACATACCATTTCTATCTTTGCTTGATTTATTAGCAGCCTTTGACATAGCAAACTATAATAGACTCATTAACATTTTACATAACAATTTCAATATTTCAGGAATTTTGTTGTCATGGATTCAGTCTTACCTCACAAACAGAAAGCAAAAGGCCGCTATAAAAGGAAGCCTATCTTCGCCTCAATCAGTTCAACATGGAGTGCCTCAAGGAAGCTGCCTAGGCCCCGTACTTATCATCACTTTATGCTATTACCGATCAATGTCCACCTACAATAGTTGGCTATGCTGATGACCATCAGGTTTACTTTTCACTTAAACCTGCTCCATCGACTTATATGGAAGCTCACAACAAAATAGAAACATGTACTAACTCACAATCTTCTCATTAACAATGCAAAGACTGAATACATTATTATATGTACCAACAAACAACTAAATAAAATTAATCCAATAACATTAAAGATCATGACTGAATCAATTCAGCCATCTCTTAATGCCAAAGATCTTGGAGTCATCTTTGACCAGAATCTAACTTTTAAAAATCACATTTCTTCCATCTGTAAAAAATCTTTTTATCAATTAAAGAAAATACATTTATTAAAACAATATTCTCCCCCGAAAATAATTAATCAATAATTCATTCATTTATCTCATCTAATCTCGACTATTGTAACTCATTGTTGTACAATCATCCAAGTATACAAATAAACAGATTGCAAAGGATTCAAACTGCAGCTGCTCTATTAATTGTAAATACACCCAGATTTCATCATAATAGACCTATACTAAAATGGTTTTATTGGCTTCCAGTTAAACTTAGAATAGAATTTAAAATTGCATTACTTACATATAAAAATAACAACGTTGCTCCACCAAAATGTTCTTATTTTATTTCTCTATACAATCCATCCGGAACCTTGAAATCAAGAACAACCACTTATTGTCTCAACCAAGAGATAAATCTTCCACACTAGGGGGAACATCATTTGAACTTTCAGCCCCTCAGGTATGGAATACCTTACTAATTCATATAATAACAGTCCCCATTATACATTATTTCAAAAAGGAACTTAAGGCGCATCTGCTTAGAATCCATTATGAAACAAATGTGTAATTGCATGATTTTATTTTAAGTTTATACTTTTTTAATTTAAACTTTTGTTTTAAATTGTTAAGCGCAGTAGAGAACTGTGTTTTTTTAATTTATTTTAATTACTTGGGCTGCTACAAAATAAAAAAACAAAGAAAATTAGTCCTGAGGTTTCCTATTTTGTATTTTAGTTTGTTCTTATATATTATTTTTAATGTTTTATTTTATACACGTATAAGAACACATCAGTGTTTATTTCTAAATATATTTATGTTTAAAGTAAATTTAACTTCAAAATTTTTGTATTTGTGTTTTACACTTAATTGACCGAACATTCATCGTAGGGTGAAGGAACGGAAGATCGGCAAGGTTGGATAAGTGGATAAAGTAGTAAGTTAGCTTACAACTAAAAATACGCGTTTGACAATTTATTGATATAGTTATGTCTTTTAAGCTGCTTTACTTTCTGAAGTTAAATAAATAACCATCTTTAGAGCATTTTTGAACCAAAGCTAGGTAGAAAAGAAATTTTCAAAATAAAGTTGTAAAATTAGATTTAAGTGAAACTAGGGATTAAGCAACCGAAGGCTGATTCCTTCATCCTAATGCAATCTTAAACGTCGACCATTTAACACAAATTACTATACACTGTTTGATTAGATGTCTTTGGGTAATGCTTAGTGTAAATATTAGAGATTCATTACCATATATGCAGGTTCAGATGGATGTATTTAGGACTGTACAATTGTGTACATGTTATATAATTTTTTCGCATTTACGTATGATTGTTACAATTTAGACTTTTATTATACAACTTTTTTATATAGAAAGTTGCGTCTGCAAAATTGTCCATACTTGTTATGTGCGATAAGATGTCTGTAAATAAATTAAGTCTATAGCTGATTAGAAATTTTAAAGATCGTTTTCTTATATCAAAACCAAAAAGTCGGTTAATATAGGACTGAATAGCATATATTTAAAAGCAATGAAAAACCTATATTTTAAAAATATAGATTCTAAAAAAATACCAAACAACGTTCCATATAATAGTTATTTCTTTTATCTTAAGTAAATTTTAAATAATAACAAAAATAAAAAGCTGATTGGGTCTCTTTATTAAAAAAAATAACTTTAGCAATACTCATAGAAACAGTATCCCACTTTACTTTTACTGCATACGAATACAAAACTCCTCAATTTTTGTTATTTTTAGTTCATAACTATGCTTCAAGAGATTTTATGGTAAATTGTTAAAAGGTTGTGCGTTTACAGGGTCCACTTCTGAGATCCATTTCTATTGTATGTTTAAATATATTCCAGGCTATGTAATAAGATACATACCTTTCGTATAACATCAGAATACTATGACATCAGATTAAATATTTCAGATGTACTGTACCTTCCAATGTTTTTCTTTTTGCTTAACTATAATTAAACGTTTTTCAAGATTGAGTATAATCATTATTTAATTCAAATTTAGATAGTTATCGCAAAGGATGATGTACACGATCCCATAATGATGACTGAAACACGTCATCAGTGTATAAGCAGAAGATCATTTCAGGATTTATAAAATCGTAAAACAAAAGGTAATGACACCACGAAATGGCATAGCAAACAACACAAACGAAATTGAACAAAACACCGTGTAGTTTACTTTCGGTGTTACATGAATGTTTTCTTAAGGCTTACAAGTAGATACAAATACAAATTTACAAGTAAATCTAACACATACAATTTAAACAATCAAATTAAAGTTAGAGAATATATGAATGTATTCACATACTGAAAGTATTGATAGCTTGTTGTAATAAGATATTTAACAAAAATAAATGCTATTGCTTAGAAATTTAATGTTTTAATAAGAAATTCGAACATTTTTTTCTAAAAACCATTCCAGGCACTACCAGTCAGTATATATAAGAAGCCAAGATGAGAGATTGTTTTTCTTTAAGATAACAAGCACGAGTGAATTATACGCATTAAAAGTTGTGTTTGTATATTCAAAACATTTCCAAGTTTGTGTAGTTGTTGAATACAATGTAATATATTATTGTATTAACACTTTTCTTTCATTTATTTCCAATAAAATTCTCGCTTGGCCTTCAAATAGAAATCTTGGTTAACTTGATGATCAAAAAACACCTAAAATGTGTATTATTTGAAGAAGTCTATTTTTTGGCAAGAAAGTCCTTCGGGCATTCAATGTTGGAAGTTCCAGTTCTTTCATTTGCCTCAAATAAACTTTTCTTTAAACCTTCAAATAAAAATCTTGGTTACCTATGAATTTAAACTTTCTTTTAAAATGTATGTTTTAATAACTGAATGTTCTTGACCGTTGGCAGGAGTGTGTTGCTTATGTGTTACTGTGTTCTGCTGGGTCGTGGGTGAAGTGTATTGTGGTGGTTTGCGTTCAATATGTGTTGGTTGTCTGTTGTCCAGTCATGTCTTTGTTTAACCCTTTCGCTCCGACTTTTGCACAATTAACATTTATTATATTTTTTACATGTTGCTGCTTATTATGACTTCATAAACTATCAGATTTGAAATAAAAGGTTGTTGAAATCGTTACATATGATTTTCAAACATGGGACAAATATATCCCTACAGTATTATAAATTTATTGGAATAAAACTAAAATAAATCTGACATTTTAGTTCAAACTCAAAGCATAAACATAAATGTGCTGACAGAGTATATAGGAGTATATATTTATTGTAAAATTTAATTTATTTGACTGATAAAACTAATGAAATAATATATATAACATCTATAACTAGTGACTAGTGATCCTTTCTCAGAAAATACTTATGAAGCAAATGAAATTATTTCATCAGGATATAGCCATGAAATGAATATACATGGGACACATATGTCCCATTAGGAGCGAAAGGGTTAAGGTATGGTAGTGCTTGTGTTTCTGCTGTGAGGTAGTTGATGTGAAAGGAGAGAATAGTGATGCCGTTTGCGTATGTGATTGTATGTACTTTGGGTAGAGGGTCGGGGAGTTCTATCATGTATATTTTGAATAATGTTTATGATATTACCCCACTTGGGGGATGCCGGTTTTTATAATTCTATGTGGGGACTTTTTATTGTTGAATTATTGGTATTGTTTCCTGCTTTGTTGTAATTACCTATAAGTTTTAGGATGGTGTTGGGTATGTTGGTATTGTGCAGTTTGGAGATTAGTTTGTCTAATTAGTGTACTGTAACGAATGCCTTCGACATATCTAGGGCTATGGCAATGGTTCTTGTGGGTGGTCTTTTCTGATTGAATTCTGTGGGGTTATGATGTTGGGTGTTTGTGTTGTCGGAAGCCATGTTGGTGATTGGGGAAATTAATATTATGTATGGAAGGATAATTTTTTCTAATGTATTTGTAATTTGGGGATAGGGGAAATATGAGTGTGTATAATGTGCCTATGGAGGGATCTTTGTTTGGTTTTGGGATGGGAATGGTCTTCGAAATTTTCCATGTGTTGGGGATTGCGTTAGTACTTATGACAGTTTTGTATATCTTAGTGATTCTATGGCTGTGCTTCCGAGGTGTCTTAGGTGTCGTATGTTGATATTATCTTGTCCTGTATAGTTGTCATTTGCTTGTTTTGTTGCCAGTTTTGTTTGGGTGGGGATGATGAGTAGGAGTGTTGGGGTTAGTTTTTTTTGCCTGTCTATTTTATGTCGTTTGTGTATGCTTTATGTTGATGAAATGTTTGTTGAAGAAGGTGGCTTTTGTTAGTCAGTTGTTGTTGAATGTGACTGAATGACTAGGTGTCTGTTTGGGTTTTTGTTTGTGAGGCCTGCTATTGTGGTCCCAGTAGTCCGTTCAATGTTTGCCCATATTTCATATTAGTCTATTTAGTGTCTATTGTTGTGTTTATAATGTTGATCTAGGGGTATTGGTGGTTATGTTGTCTGATTTGCTTTTTTTGCTTTTTCTTGTAACTCTTCTGTTTTCTGAAAGAATTTTTGTTTTTGAGTATGTTGTGTTTGTCTGCTGTCAGTATAACGTTTGTGAGGCTAGTGATTGCTTTGTAAATGGTGTCTGGGATTTGGAAATGTTGTTGAGTAGTGTTTTTTTGTAGGTGTGGTTAGGCTGTATGAGTTTGAATTTGATTTGAGTTGAGTTGAGGGCGTGCCTTCCATGTGATTCTGTTTTTGAAGGTGTTGGTGGCTGTGCTGATTTCTGGGGAGGTTGGTTGTTGCTGAATGTTTGATGGTGTGTGGTTTGGAGTATTTTGGTTAAATAATGTCTTTAATGCGTTAGCTATTATGTTGGCTATGAGTTTGCCTCTGTGGTTGTCTGTGGGGGAGTGCCAATACGATAAATGTACTTTAATGTCTTCAGTGCGAAAAGGTGTGTAAAGATGTTGGTGATGTCTGTCTCTTCGGTTAGGCAGTATCGCTGGGTGATATCTCAGGGTGGTATGTAAATGTTATCTCTGTATTTTGGTGATCTGGAGTTCTGTTTTCCGGATCTTTAAGTGCGGTTGGATCTTAAGTGGTGTGAACGAGGTGTTTTTGTGTATGCATGTGATTAGACCTCCGTCAAGTCTTTGTGGTCTATGCAGATCTCTGATTAGTATGTTAGTGTGTGTTTCTGATATGTCGAGTTTGTGTTTGTCTGCAATTTCGTCTAGTTCGTGTTGTTTATTGGGTAGGAAATTTAGGTTTATTTGTAGTATGTTTAGGTTTTTTGTGTTTAGAGTTGATCTGTTTGTTTGTGTTGCGCTTGCAGGTTGGATGTTTGGTGTGTTTATTTTGGGTGTGTGTTTTTTTGTTGTGTTTGCGTTAGGGAATTGGGTGTTTGTTGTGGGGTGGGTCGGGTATAGTGTGCAGGTGTATAGGTGTTTGCTTAATGTGCAGTTCTTGTGTTTATACATTTCTTATGGAACCAGTGATGTGTGTTAGAATTGTACAGAACTGATGTTTCTCTTTTAGTGATTTGTCTGTCAAGTATCCCACATGTGTAGAGCGATTCAGGCCCTGGACTTAGCTCCACATCTCCAAAAAAGATCAGCAGGAATATGCTGCGCCGCCAAGCCGGGTAACTTGGGCGGGTAATCGAAAAACGACGCTATTTGGGCCCCCTAGGAGGGGGGGGCAGGCTTTTGGCCTGGCATCTCCACGACTGGCATGCCGCAAGTTTGGAGACTGTACAGATATCTCTTCAGTTGTTTTTTAGTTCGGGAAGTGAGGTTAGCTCTCTAGTTGTTTGTGGTGAACTATTCTAAATTTTAGGAGAAGAATATGAAAAAAACAACTACCAAATTTACTTTCAATTCTAGTAATAAAATGAAACAAGACCGTGTAAAAAAGTTTAAGTGAACCTTTGAATAATGAAAAGTGAACGTTCATGACTATACCATGTAGCCCATAGGATACAATTAAATATACTTATGGTCAAAGTAATAAGCCTTTGACAGCTAGAATAGTGTGCTCGCGATGAAAAAAAAATTTAAACTAACATCAAGTACAGTTATTAATTGTTTCGGATAGCTTTGAAAGTTTTAATGTTTCAAATTTGCAACGCAATTTTATAATCGTATACAAGTAATCTTAGATAAAACTTTGGTAGTAAACAAAGAATAGCTAATGTGTGTTATAAAAAGTTTAGAAAATTATTCATTAATAAAATATCAGCTGAACTATAGATAAAAATAAGTTCCAGGTAACTTGAATGTTTTAAAAACAAAAACAAATATAAATATATAGACTACAAACAAACTAGTCAACAAACATAGAAAAAAACGTATGTTATAGAAAATATAAATCGTAGGTTACATAGCAACAAGCTGAGTAAACGCTATGTATTTAAAGTTGTGTTGCTATATTAAAAAAGTTTATACAATTGTGAATTCGTTAACTGCAATGTAATATATTAATATATCAATACTTTTCTTTCATTTGTTTCCATGAAAATATTTGTGAGCCTTTAAATAAAAGTTTTGATTAACCATGTATTTGATGAGAAGTTGGCAAAACCTAAAACTGCTAAAAATGTCTATTATTTAAAGAAATATACATTTTTGGCAACAGAGTCCTTCTGTCATTCTACCTTAGAATCTCCAGTTCTTTCATTCGTTTTAAATAAACTTTTCTTTAAACCTTCAAACATAATCTCGGTTAACCATGAAATTATTTTTTTTTGTAAAGTGTATGTTTTAATAAGTAAATACTTACTTCACAAAAAAATCCTTAATGACATCAGTGTAGTATGTTATGTTCTTTATTTTCATTTAAGCAAACTTTTCTTTATAATATTTTTCTTTCATTATTTTAAGAAAACTAGTAATCCACGAATTGTCTCGCGACGATTCATTCAGTAACTTTAAAAAAAATGATCTCTAAAAATGTCAAATCAAAAATGGTGTTACAAAGTGAGAAAATATCATTTTATCAAAAATTCACTTTAGAGACGATTGATGCATAAATAAAAACCAAACATGAACAAATAAATTTTGTTTAAAAAAAATTATAAGTTAATTTGATGAAAAAGCGTAGATAAAAATTGATAAAATCAAATAAAATTACCTAGTAATATATTAAAACCAATAACTAAGCCTATATGAAAAGAAAAAATAATAGTATAGATGGTATATAAGCATTCAAGTCATTGTCTAACGCCGACGACGACGACGAGGACGACGAGGACGACGAGGACGACGAGGACGACGAGGACGACGAGGATGACGAGGACAACGAAGACGACGACGAGGCCGATGAAGAGGACGACGACATCGGAATTACTACGCCTATGTAGAGCTTCGCTACGCACGCTCGACAAAAAATGATAAAGTCTGGCAAGAATCAACATATCATCAACAACCCCAATCAGAAGTCAGGTAATGAAGCTGTTTTTTTTCAAACACAGCTTATTAGTGTTACTTAATTGTATGTGATATGAAAAATAAAAAGTTCATGAAGTCTCTTTCTTCAAAATTAAAGGATGAACTATAGATGTTGGACTCCTAGTCGTAGCTTAATGAAACATGTTTTGAATTTCAAGTTTGATGAAACAGAAAATCCATCCAGATCAGCTTTTTATATCATGTCATTTATAATAAAATATTTGAAATATATCCGTATATTATGTAGAAAAACATGAAATGCATTACATGTTTGAACTGAGTAATTATAATTTACTATGTTGACATGTTTATAAGCAAATACCATTAACTTATATTTCCTTATATGTCCAATATATTTTCTTCTCCAAATTTATTAAACAAATCACAACTGAACGGAAGCTGTTTTACAACTTATAAAAAACTTAACGTTAATGTATTATAGTTGCATTTTTTTAATTGTTGTTTATATTTTCTATAAAAATACACTTACGGCATATAATGATAGATATAACTTTAATGTAAATTAACATTTAGTAAATACTAACTTTAAAATTTTCACTTGGAACAAACAATCAACTTAACATAAAAAATTAAATCAGTACTTACCAGATAAGTAAAAAATGGTGAAAATTAGCAAACGTTGTTTAAAATTGTTTTTAAGCATTTTTAAAACTAGTTTTGAAGCAACAATTCAATTTTCAGATTATAGTTCCACGATTTCAGTTGAAAATGTAATTATAACAATCCGTAATGATCAAAGACATCACTCGTAAACTATAATCTAAATTCATCTATATAGTTTTTTTTTCTAAATTTGAAAATCGCTACTCTCTATAGTTTGTTTTATAGGATATATATTCTAACCGATTTTAGTAAACTTAAAAACAAAGTTTTATTTTTCAGTTTTTTACAATTAATAAATAATTATATTTAAGAATACATTTGTTGCATTTAATTTCACACTTTTAATAAATTGAGAAATGTTCTTAATAAAATAACATTAATATATACAGTTAAGAAACATTTTTTGAAAAAAGAATAAATATTTATATAGTAAACAAATCTTTCAACATATCATTTA
>JARUHE010330067.1:0-10951 GCA_031471125.1 Archaeomysis grebnitzkii | reverse complement strand
ACACACACACACACACACACACACACACACACACACACACACACACACACACACACACACACACACACACACACAGTATACACAATTTACCAGTTAGTAAATATATGACTGTCAGGATATGTGTAACTAAGTGCTTAAAATAAATAAATAAACTTGCTAGGATTAAATTTGTTTCGTAAAAGCAAATAAATCGAATAAGTGTTTGCAAATTCACTTATAAGCTACAATAAATTAAACTAAAATTATACGAAACAATATTAGCATTAGATCTCTATTCCATTTTCACATAATTTTCTTTTACATTTTCTTGTTTAGATCCATATGATTTATTTTAAATTGAATTTCTTAAATTGAAATTTGTTTAATCTCCAACTTTATAAATAAATTAATTGTATTACATTTTTATTTATAAATAGTCAGATAGAATTTTTGATTCTTTTTATTTAAAAGTTAATGAAAACTTTAATTCTAGATAAGTCAACATTTTCTTTCAAACTTTTATTAATACTTGTAAATGATTAGATCTTTAGTTTATTTTTAAATTACATTGATAAAATAATTATCTTGAACTTTGTACAAAAGTAGTTTCTCAAGAAAACATTTTTTTCAAAGTTATTAAGAAAGATTTTATAATTTTAAAAAACTTTTCATATTCTTTTTTTGTTTGTCTTGATTTAATTTAAACTTTTAAATTTTTAGTCTTCGCTATGAGCTTAAACATATTTATTTCAATAAATGTCGATAGTTTTCAAGTTTTGTTTGTCTAACACTTTAGTGATTATTGATTTATTTTTATTTGACTCTTGATTAATTACTATAGTAGAGTCCACGACTTTGAAGTTTTTATTGAGTTCTTGATTACTTTTATGAAACTTTATTTTTGTCAAGCTAATCACCAAGTGTCTTTATAATGAATAAATAAATGAAAAATATATACCAAACTGGTGTCTTTATTATTTAAAAATGATAATAAAACTTATTCTAATTATTAAGTTAATAAAAAAATGTATTAAACATAATTTTTGTGAGAATAAACACTTGCTTCAAAAAAATTGAGTCAACAAAGTGCTTTGTCTAAGAAACATTTGGATAAGCCTATGTAAAAATTGTTTCGTGTAAAAATATGTTTTATGGTTTTGACATGTACGTTGTTTGAAAAAAAAATGTGTTGATAAGAATAAACTTCAAAATTTTTGCGAGCTAGAATCTAATTTCTCATAACTGTATATGCTTAAGAAAGATCAGTGCTCGTATAGATATCACTCACACAATTTTAAAATCTAAGTTAAGGCAAGTTTATGGCCTACATTTATTGGCAGTGGTTTCATAAAAACATCAACCGTTGTATTCAATCCAACACTTCATAGAAGCTCTTCCAGCTAATTATAAGTTCAATCATGTGACATTGTAGTAAACGTTTAGTCATTGTGGTGTTAGTATTAACAATGACGAGGAAATTAGTAACGAATTAAGGATGTGACCCAGTAAAAGTCTTGAAAACAACAACCTTACTATATAAATACAAATTCTATAATGTATAGATAAAAAAACTGTTAAAAGTATATGAAATGGTGTCTAATCAGAGTATTAAAAACCTGTTATTTCAATAAATATTTACTTAACAAAAAAACTTATTCCCGACAATATATAAAGTCATTGCTGTTCAATAAAAAAAACTGTAGAACAAAAAAAACATTTTTCATAATCAAGATTTAAAAACCTATTATTTCAATAAATCTTTTTTAACAAAAAAAATATTCTGAGTAGTATTGTTCAGAATTATATATAAAACCCTTCCTTTTCAATAAAAAAACCTATAACACAAAAATTAAAAAAAAATATTGATTTTACAATACTACAAATTAGTGTCTACCCAAGATTTAAAATCCTATTATTTCAATAAGTGTTCATTTAAAAAAAAAATATATTCTGGACAATTTATTCTGAATTATATAATAAAAGTTATTCGTGTTCAACAAATAAATCTGTAAAATATTTTTTTTATCTTCATAGCCCCAATAAGTGGTGCCTTAACCGAGACTTAAAACCTATTATTTCAATAAATATTTTTTTAACAAAAAAAATTATTCCGGACCAAATTGTTCAGAATTATACACTTGGCCATTCCTATTCAATAAGAAAAACTGGTCAACATCGGTTTTACTTCCGCAAGCACAACGTACCGTCATTTTAGATATTCGCCAATTGCAACACAGACAAACAGCATCTCCGAATTCTTGTTTGTTGAGGGATTGGATGGGGAAGCAACATAGTCAGGAGCTGGATTCTTTTTTGGTAGCCAGTTGAAGGCATCGCTGTAGTTTGGGACCACATTGGTGAATAATGCTCTGGTACTCGTCTTTCAGTTTGGTTTCTTTTTGAGTCTTTAGTTCGTTATATTTTGAAAGTTCAGTTTTCCTGAATCTCCATCTTTTTGTTATAACTCAATAATTGTTCTTTTAATCTCCATCTTTTTGAAATATAACTCGATAATTGTTCTTTTAATCTCCGTCTTTTTGTTATAACTCAATAATTGTTCCTTTAATGTCGGATGCTTCACATCCTATTATTGATGAAACACACTCCTCGCTGATGGAAATCGACAGCATTACACATTGCTCGCTGGATAAAAGTCCAACGATGGGATAAGCTTTTTGAGAAGGCAGAAAGAGTAACTTTTGATTCGTCGTTTGCAACGAATGACAGTTCTTGAAGGTCTTTTGTCCAATGAAATTCATTTAGAAAAATGGTTGAATATTTCAAAAAGTATTCACATTATTAAAAAAACATTTGAATAAATGAAACAGTATTTGAATAAACAGAAAACATTTTTAAATAAACTTAAAAATGTTTACATAATTCAGAAAAATAAATCTGGAGAAAATTTGAATAATTTTAATTGGGTGACAAAATCATTAACGGTTCTTCGGATCCATTTCGCATATTAATCCTTCCAGTTCAATTATTTATGTCATTGAACAAGTCTCATTTTTTTGAACATCAAAAATTTCTCAAAATAATGAAGCTAAATCTTTGCTATGTTACTGATTGTCCTTAGATATAACGTTTTTGTTTATTTATTATTCTCTTTGATGAAGTTGTCTGTTTGAACACTGAAAGGTCAAAACTGTTTCTTGTATTCTAATTTATATTTATTCAACTTTAGTTTAACCTGGGCTACTACTACAGCTACAGTTATAGCTATAGCTGGAACATCCTATGCTATATCACCTCTTTCCATGCATTTTGACATTCATATGGGATCAAAATCTAGAACACTTAAGCTAATTAAAACTAGAAGCAAAAAGTAAATTAAATATTATAAACACTCTAGCTGGTTCAATATTTGAACACAAAAAATAGATATACCTATAATGTCAAACACAAACATTGAAAACTAGAAACAAATCAAAATATTTTTTTGCATAGTCACTAGAAACACCAAAACTTCGTCAATATTACAGTTATAAAAAAGTAAAAGAAATTATAAAAGGGAGAATAAATTATTTTCCACAACTAATATAATCGAGTCACTAACGTCTTCTTATTAGCAACACTCTCTCTCGCCACTAAGACATACGAAACACTCCAGTCAAACACTACGCTCATGTCTTCAGCAACATTCCTCGACCTCATTCATCCTGCAAGATGTTGAAAATAGTAAAAAAACAGTCAAGAGTGAACAACGATTATAATTACTTATTGAAATGCCATTTATAGTTGCATCTGATCAACCAAGGAAATGCATCCTTTGTTTGCGTTGTAGAATACTTTCTTTAAAAAAAATTGGATACATTTTGCCATATAGTGCACGCCGCTGACAAAAGGAACATTTTCTAGTTCTTACCCTGCAGATGTAATGACAGTGTTATCTTTTTACGTATGCTCTTTGTCACTAAGAATTCCTTAGTCATTGTTCGAAGGCTGAATATCACACCCAATTTAAGGTCACCAAACAGCATTATAGCGAGTGAGAAAATAATATATCAGTTGTTATACGTGATGCATTGTCCATCCGCACACTGGAAAAACACATCTCACAAAAGCCCCACACTTAAGACACAGACTCATGAAGCAATTACAGATAAATGGATGTTAGTGCGCACATCTACACAAAATATATACTTATGAACAACCCAGGGTTCTGACGCATCACTTGATGTTTAGTAGGAATACAACTTAAGTATGTCAGTTGCTCATGGTTGCTCACTTAATGTTGTTGACACTAAAGTGCCAAAAGTATCATAATTATTTTGATTCGCATTATTAATAAAAATATTAAAAGTATACCAATCAATTCTGGAATAACTTTCACAGTTTTGGCATTCAACTTTTTTTCTGGCTATGGTTAGTAACTAGACACTGTTACCTCTATAAGTTATGCCGTTTTTTCCTTTCGATTCTATAAGACTATATCTAGTTTTATTACACAATACTTTACAATATATTTGCTTTTTCTTAGGTGTATATATACATAAACAAAACCTTGTTTGGGTAATTAAGAAAATAATAAATAAATATTTCCTTACAAACAAATACGAACAAGCATAAATAACGCATAAAATAAAAGGTAAAAAGTTTAAATTGAGTAAAATAAGAAAAGGCGTTTTTCACTTAGGAAAATGTTATAAATCATTTGATGAAATTAAGTTATAAAAAAATTGTTTTAGAGAAATTTTCTTGAAAGGCGTCCTTGAACGAAATATTTGGAAAGTTTGTTCATTTTGACAATAATATTGATGGTTTCTCACTCTTGTATTGAAAGTCAAAATATATCGTTCTTATTTTTATGATTTATGTTCAATAACAATATTTTTCTAAACTACTTTGAGAAAATATAACATTTTGCTTACAATTTATTTACGAATAATAAGTAAATAAACATAAAATAAAATTACTTTTTAAAATGAAAAAATACATTTCAAAAAAAGTTATTTGTTTATGAAAATTCGTAAAGTTTTTTTTGATTCGGTCAGCATTTTTTAGTTCATAAATTTTCGTTCATACAAATATGATGGAAAAAAATTTTGTTATTTAACAAATTGAATAAAAATTCTTGGAAATACAAAAAAAAATATTTTTAATTTTCAAACCACAAAACAAAACAATTTATACGTTTTTGTTTTGCCTGAAAACAATAAGACTTAAAAATCATTTACACGTTTCAGACGAATATTGTTCGTATATTATTCAATATCAATAATAATAACATTAATAATAATATTAATAATACAATTTTTATAAAATTCGTATATTATTCAATATCAATAAGAATAACATTAATAATAATATTAATAATACAATTTTAATAAAATTCGTATATTATTCAATATCAATACTAATAACATTAATAATAACATTAATAATAACATTTTAATAAAATTCGTATATTATTCAATATCAATAATAATAACATTAATAATAAAATTTTAATAAAAATTTGTATATTATTCAATATCAATAATAATAACATTAATAATAATATTAATAATACAATTTTAATAAAATTCGTATATTATTCAATATCAATAATAATAACATTAATAATAACATTAATAATAAAATTTTAATAAAAAGTTGTATATTATTCAATATCAATAATAATAACATTAATAATAATATTAATAATAAAATTTTAATAAAATTCGTATATTATTCAATATCAATAATAATAGACTTTTTAACATTACTAATAATATTAATAAAACTCGTATATTATTCAATATCAATAATAATAACATTAATATATTTATGAACAACCCAGGGTTCTGACGCATCACTTGATGTTTAGTAGGAATACAATGTTAATAAAATTCGTATATTATTCAATCTCAATAATAATAACATTAATAATAATATTAATAATACAATTTTCATAAAATTCGTATATTATTCAATATCAATAATAATAACATTAATAATAATATTAATAATAAAATTTTAATAAAATTCGTACATTATTCAATATCAATAATAATAACATTAATAACACAATGCCAATAAAATTCGTATATTATTCAACGTCAATAATAATAATACTAATAATACAAACTTTATCCAATTCATATATTATAGAAAATTGTTTATACAATTCGTATTTTGTTCAACATTAATAATAAAAAGAATAATAATAATAATAGAATTTTAACACAATTGGTATATTAGTCAGCGTCAATAAGAATAATAATACTAACATTAATAAAACAATTTTAATATAATTTGTATATTATTATTCAATTTAAATAACAATAATAATAATAATAATACAACAATTTTAATAGAATTCGTATATTAAACAACACCAATAATAATACTAATAATGATACTAATAATAAAATTTTTAGACCATTCGTATATTCAACGTCAATAATAATAATAATAATAATACAATTTTAATACAATTGGTATATTATTCAATCCCTAGTAGCATCGTAGTCACTAATTCTCAGCTATTAGCCAAGGGAAATGCTAAAATCACTTGGCTAATAGCTATGGGAAATTCAAGGGTTAGTGACTGATCCTTGGCTTTTAGCCAAGATTTAGATTTTTTGGCTATTCTATAGCTAAATGAGACGGGTATCCTTGGATAAAAGCCAAGGGGAAGCTAGCTATTAGCCAACTATCCCCAAGAAAAAAAGCTGGCTAAAAGCTGGCTTATAGCCATAAAATTTTAAAACCGAATTAACTTAATAATTCCATACAATCACGTATCATTATTATTATTATTATTATTCCTATCTATTTATTGATTTAATTTGATAATTTTCCAAGTTTTAATTTAATTTAAATTTTTCATCCTTGTCCAGGGCTCGATCGTTGGACTCTATAATTACTTGTCCGTCACGCTATCCACTATACTACGGAGGAGTTGTATCTATTGAAGCATTTAAAGTCTTTTATCTTGTACGGTTATATATTATTTTGTAGTAAGCTTTTTTTTGTTAATATACATTATATTATTAGTTAATTATGTGTTTATCAATAAATTTTAAATAAATTTTAGTTTATATCTTAGTTGATAATTTTTAAATATTTTAAAATAAATAATCTATATATAATATATGTAAATGATTAAATGCAGAATTTTGTTATCTCACTAATTATATAAATGAAACTATTATATTACATCAATAAGTTGAGAAAAGTTTGAGTAGAAGGAATGGAGACTATCTGGTTAAGAAATTCTCCCAAGAATGGGTTATGGAAATTTTCTTAATACAAGTACTGGTACTGATTATAGGTTATGTATAGATTAGAGAATTTTCTTTTCTTGAAAAAGCAGAAGTTAAAACCCACGTTGAAAAGTGTTTAATTTTTTTTGGCTGAATAATTTTTTTGGTTAAAGAAAAGTTTACTAAAGGTTTTGTTTTAATTTTAAAAAAATCTATTATGGGTTATCCCCTTGCTAACAGCCAAGGGTAATTTTTCAAAACTAGCCAGCTATTATCCTTTTTAAATTAGCTAGCTAATAGTTGAAGGGAAATCCTTGAGGTATTTTATGAAAATTAACATTTACCGAGTTTTAGATAAAAGAAGATTTTTTTAACACAAAATATTTTTGAGCAAATGTGTAAAGTTTTTAGCTTGAAGAGTTACAGAACATTTTGTTGAAACGGAAGTTTTTATTAAGAGCATTTTGACAAACACTATCAAGAGTATTTTTTTAAATCAACATCTATTTCCATAAAATATAATTTTTAAATTTCTACTGTAAAGATTACAATTTTTATTTTGACAAAATTTCAACTCAGCTTTATAAAAATTTTGATTGAAAAACGTTTTAATAAATTTTTTTGTTAAAAAATTATAAATTAAAAACACAAGTTAAAAAATGTTTAATTTTTTTTTGTCTAATTTTTTTTATTAAACAAAAGATTTAATTATTTAATTGATTTTTTCAATTAAAAAAAATAAACATAAAAATTAACTTCAGGGATATCCCATAGCTAATAGTCAAGGGAAATTTTTCAAAATTAGCCAGCTATCGTCCCGTTCAAACTAACTAGCTAATAGCCATGGGGAAACCTTTTAGCTTAGTCCCCTTCTTAAATAGCTATCTATTAGCTAAGGGAAAACCTTTCCCCTTAGCCCCCTTGGGAAATAGCCAAGACTTAGTGGCTATTAGCCATCGAAATGCTACTAGGGGACAACACTTATATTAAAAATATTAACAATAATAATAATAATAATACTAACAATAATGATAATCATTATTGTTATGATAGCAAAAATTATATTAATAAAGAATAATAACAATAATTAAATAATTTATGTAAATGGAATACAAATTCCAATGGGATTGAATAATCCTTCTTAAATTTTATTCACATCAACACAGTAGCTTCTTTAGTGCAGTGTATGAAAAAATATTTACTAATTTATAATTTTTTTTACTAATTTAAAAAATGTAGTTTGTCAAAAAATAGGAAAGAATCGTATTACTGTACTTGTATTTTAATCATCCATACAGGCCATCATGTTTAGTTTCTTTTCATAGACATTATTTTAAATTAAAACCAACATGATTTGACATAATGGAGTAATGTTGTCTGAATATTTACAGTGACTTAGCTAAATTAACCTAATATAACATAAACTAAAATATATTTTTCATAACACCATGACAAAACACAAATAGAATAACACAAATAATGTAACAACATGAAACAATTTAACAAAAAATAAAGCAAATTATCATAGAATAAACACGAATAATCTTATACTATATAACATTACATAACACAGGGTAATTGAACGTGCCTGAATATAGCAAAGGATAGCATCAAATGAATGAGTGTAACATTGCATAAATCAGTATAACATAGAAAAACTAACGCAACATAACATACCATTGAATGATACAACGTAAATTAAAATAATATAACACAAAGTTGATAAAATAATATAAAACAAATGAGCATGCCATAGCATATCATACCATATGATAGCATAAACTAGTTATCATAGCATAGAATACACTGCAAAAAATAATTAGCCGAATAGACTACCCTAAGTTAGTCAATATGATGATGTTAATTTTGACTAACTTATGTAAATAAAGTAGTCAAGTGACTAATCTGTTAATATGTGATTAAAACATTTGCGAGAACTTAGTTAATCACAATATAGGATGCAATTAATAAAAATAACATAACATATCTAGAGTTTTTTTTTGCAAAAAAACACAGCCTTTTCAAAACATGTTTTTATAGTTTTATTTGATTTTTTATTAATATCTTTAAAATATTAGGTAATCATTAGATTTTAAATTGTTTATATAAAAACACAATTATTTATTTTTATCAAAGCAACTATTATTGCAAATATATATTGAAATATGTACGTATGTTACATTGATATCAAATGACTGGTTTGGTTGATACTCATTAGCTACTAAATTTATTCTCTAATGATTCTGATGCTTGTATTTATTTAATTAAACATGGTGTTGTAAACATTTTTGATAAACAAACAATATATATCTTAAAGTTATAATATATAATGAATTGTTTTTTTACATTGTTTTTACTAATTATAATGCATAACAGCATATTTAATTAATATATGAATACCTTATTGATAATTACTAAATTATAAAAAATTATAAATAATTACAAACTACGAATCAATTTATTTCAGTAAAATATGATTCTTAGTTAGATAAATAAAATATAATATCAAATGTTATTGAATTAAATTTCAATAAATATTGATTTTACAAAATAAAATCGCTTTGATAATATTGTTTTAAATTATTTACAGTATAAGGCCATTCATGTTCAATAAAAAGCTTATGAAATACAAACTTCAGAAATGATTTTTTATCAAAACATCTATTAAGTGGTGTCTAATTCTAACCAGAGATTTGAAACTTATTATTGCAGTAAATATTAACTTTTAGAAACAAACTTCCCTTGAAATTTATTAATCAGAATTATATGTAAAGCCATTCGTGTTCAATACAAAAATCGAAAAAAATAAGAACTTGAAACTTTTTTTATCAAAAATGTACTAAGAGCAAAAATAATTTTCACCTCCCCAACAATCACAACCTAAAAATATATAATTAATTTAAACACATAACATTCCCCACTCATACATCTGACCATACACTAAACCTAAAAATAACTAGATGCACAAATTATATCAATCTATTACATACACATTACTCTTCTTTCATTTCATATCACTGCTTCATAAAGTCGTTCATAAGCCTACCCTTATTAAATAAAGAACGTAGATACATTGAATATCGTAAGATAAACAGTATAAACATCACAGATTTTTCCAACGATTTATTAAAAACTGACAACCTAAAAGACAACCTAAGTTTTTTCAATATTGACCAACTTGTAACAATGTATATAAATTACTTAAAAAAACACTTGCTGATTATGCACCATTAATACAGAAGACGATAACAATCCAACCAACGTTAACCTGGTATACATCCTATCCCAGTCGGAAATTTTGGTCGAGTCGAACGTAAAAAGAGATCGTTCAGATGTTTTGGTCATAGTCGAAATTAATCGATAGAATACCTTGCAAGTACCGTTCAAGCGCTTTTTTTGATATAAATGTCCCAAATTGGAAAAAAATACGACAGTAACTTATCTATCTGTTAAGGTCGTTCTGTGGTACTTACTCGATCAAAATCGATTTCAATGAACATTGAATCGATTGAAATCGATTAAAATCGATGTCAATGAACATTATATCGATCAATAAATATAAGGTAATTATTGTCGAGTTAGCATACTTCTTAATCGATAAACTCGATTAAGATCGATGCCAATAAACGTTATATCGATCAATAAATATAAGGTAATTATTGTCGAGTTAGCATACTTCTTAATCGATAAACTCGATTAACATCGATTAACATCGATGCCAATAAACGTTATATCGATCAATAAATATAAGGTAATTATTGTCGAGTTAGAATACTTCT
>JARUHE010330056.1:0-10952 GCA_031471125.1 Archaeomysis grebnitzkii | reverse complement strand
AATAATTACTTCATTTCATTAGTTTAAATATATTTATTGTCAACAATCTCTTCATTGTTTACATATGATCAGCTGTTATTGAATAAAGTTCAAAATTATGTCGTTCTCGTTGCTTTTTCAAAAACGTGACGTCACGTTTTAAATTTTTTCCGCTAAAATTTGTTTGAGTTGACTTGTGTGAATATAAATGGTTCCATTTCTCAGCAAAAAAGTAAAGCTTGACCAAAATATCTAACAAAAAGTAAATTTGTTTTCTTGTTCAACTTTATTTCTTAAGCTTCATCATACTCTCATCATAAGACATCATAGCTGAAAGACGTATAGATAATCAACTAAAGATTTTTGATGAAGTAATTTATAATTCAAGTAGCCAGAAACTTCTTGCAAAATGGTGCCAGATACCTTAATGTAATGTATTTTTCTATGCCGTTTCAATGTGAAATTATTTTTCTTCTCGGGAAGAATGTTTCCTATATTAATCTTTTAATACTTATATTTTGAATGCTACTTTTTGTATAAACGTGTGATTTACAATATTAAATATAATTCATTACAAAATATTGTTATTGATTTATCGGCATACAAAAACAGATGATATACATTGGCTTCTACGGGAAATATCTTGAAAGACTGCTTAATACTGCTTATTGGGGTCCAAACTTGTAACATTGAGTGATACGTCTTTAATAAATGGATATACTTTTGCAGACTTTTTGTGATAATGACCATGACCATGAGGATTGGTATAATGATTGCTGATTTTCATAATTTAATTATTATGATAATGATAATCATTGATTATCATGATGACAAAAAAACATGTATTATGAAAATGTTCAGCGTTGAAGAAATTATTTGTTAAAGTTTGTAGAGATATGTTAACACGTTATATGAGATCTGAAAGTTTTTACCAATTAGTTACCCAAAAAAGTTTAAAATTCATCAATAAAATTCACAAATTTTGAATACGAGAATAGAGCATAACTTTATTTACCAAAAATTTAATTAAATAACTATTTGAATAAATGGAACAAAAATTTTGGTCAGCACAAGTTTATATTGAAACAAAATTGATTTATTCATTGTACCATTGTGTTGCAATAAAAATATTTTTCATTTGAGCCAGTTCAAAGTATTTGTTTTGTCCACTTTTTCGATTTCGTCTTATATTATAATTTAATATTTTGCTTAAACATTTAATTTGCTTAGTTCTGGGGTTTGCTAATGTATAACTTAATAATTAATTAATGTTAACTTAATAATTAATTAATGTATAACTTAATAATTAATTAATGTATAACTTAATAATTAATTAATGTATAACTTAATAATTAATTAATAATGACTAATTGATTGGGTTTGCTAAAAACATTTCACCTTTTAATTATATTTCCGAACGATTGTTTTCTAACAGACAATAAACATTTATGTTCTTTCCTTATTTTCAACATAGATTGAGCACGAGTTTAGTTTAATAACGTTACTGTTACAATTAGCGCCAAAACTGTTTTTTTTCAATATTTCAAACTCTCACACTTGCAATATATAAACTCTTGGATATGACAGGTAGAAACTATGTATAAAATATATGGTAACGTTATAAATTAAAATATTTAAAATAATTTATCATTAAATATACGGTACTGTGATAAGGTTCTTATTTATAATTATAATCTAAATAAATTATTCTGATAAATGATTATGAAACAAGAGAATAAAAATTATTTATTTGTCTCTCAAGAACTAAAAAAAACTTGTTTGGAAGATCAGTAAAACATGAAATAGTTGAACGTGCAGTGTACAGAAAGTGTGTAAGAAAACAAATTTTCATAAAGGAAGCAAATTTATTGTAGAAAACAATTTATTTTATTTTCATGGCATTGTTTTATATTTCAACAATAGTTTGTTTTTATTAAATTAAATTTCCAGTACATAAGGATTATGTTGTTCTGGGAGTCAGGTTAAGGGGAATGAATATGCTTTATTTTGTCAAAATGTTCTGACTCTCAAAGGAGACGGAATCTTGCAGAGCCGTTACAAGTGCACGACGAGGTTATCGTTGTATTCACAATAAGTTAGCATACAGATATTTGATTACAATGAGGGTCTGAACCCCTTACAATAACCTAATTATAGTACAGGAGTGTATACACTTAGCCGTAGTGGATGTAAGAACAATTTGTTTACTTAATAATATGATTGCACTACGATTATGAGATTTTAGTTTAATTATGAAAGAACAATTTAGTATTTAATCATATGATTCTGTAAGAACAATTTATTTTCTTACTAATATGATTGTACTACAGTTGAGAGATTTTACTTTAATTATTACGAGAAGAACAATTTATTTACTTAATCATATGATTCTACAATGAGTGAATGACTTTACTTTAATCAATAAATAACAATTGGAAATAGCAATTTATTTACTTAATCATATGATTCTAGGATGATTGTCAAAATTTTCTTTATTAATTAAATAATTAATTAATAAAGAACCATTTGTTTAATTTATTTATTCTATGTGATTTCATTAGGAATATGTTTGATGATCAAGGAATATATATTGAAATAATCTTATGATTCCAGCTGTACCTAAATAATCTTGTTGTCTTACCAATATTAATTCTACTATGTCCGATTAAATTTGCTTTAATCAATAAAGAACAAGTTATTTCAATATAATTGGATAATTCTACTTTAATTAATAAAGAACAAGTTAATTTAGTATGATTGAATAGTTTTACTTTAATTACTAAAGAACAAGTTATTTTATTATGAACGAATGAATAATTTTACTTTACTTAATAAAGAACAAATTATGTTAATATGATTGTTTAATGTTTCTTTAATTAACAACTATGAATGACATATATGAGAATCAATAATTGTGTAACGGAATATTCTTATGATCCTAGCTATAACTAAATAAATATATTATTTACCAATTGGGTAAATGATTACTTAGTTCCACAATTATATTACACAATTAGATATACATGAATTAATATTAACACTATATAGTATATATGCATGAGATAAGAATGGAAGAGGTGCACTAAGAAACTAACAAGTTAGTTTGTAGGCCGTGACCCAATTACCCGTTTTCTCTGGCGAGTTTCCCTTTTACGTGTCGGCCTCTTCATTGCCAGATATCACTATACTCTCCTCATTATCTCTGCCTATAATCGAGTGGCATTTTTGTTCTTTTGTTTTGATACATTCGACAATCGTTTCCTCTTTTAAAAAGTCTAACTCTTAGCTATTTTATGGGCCAGTCCGTAGAGTGTTGTGTTGTTATTCTATTATGTACAACAGATTACAATTTTAGAACTTGTATAAACAATTGTTTTTTTATGCATATCAAGCATATTTTAGAGAAACACTGCGCATTCAGGTCGCTTCGAATATATGCCACTGTAGTGAAGCGGTGAATCAAACCAAACAGTTTCATCAAACAAGTCAAATAGCAATGATAAAAATTTACTTGAATGCAATTTCTTACTAACCAAAATTTGGATGAGAGAGAGAAGATTTTTAATATAAACTGATGTGGCTTCATTACTAAAAACATTGTATGTGTTGAATCATGATTTTACTGTGAGGAATGAGTTCACAATGATTACAATCATGAAAGAAGTATAGAGGTTCTCTTTTTTTCTAAACTATTTGAATATTTTAAACATAGAAAACGATAACAATTTACAACACTGCGCTCATACATACTAAATCCTAAATAAGCTAACATCATAAAGGTATATGAAACTAAAAGAAAATGAATAGTTGATAAATGGATAACTAGACAGAGTCTCCTCCTGCATGTGGGGAAAATCCAGATACACTCTTTTAGAGTAAGCCAATTATTGGATTTTATCACTGTTTTCTATAATATTTGTTATCGTAGGTGGTAAAAGAATAAATTCTCCGCCTACGATAAAGTGTAATGCATTCCGAACAAGCGATAGGCTCTTCTGGCCATGAAAGTGCAGGCTCTGGCCAACTGGATAATGGTCCTGCACATGACCAGCCTTTTTCCATGAATGTTCCCTCTGGTTCCGAGAGCACAGGATCGGACCAGTCATGTATTGGCCCTATGCATGGCCCATCTTCTTCCAATAATTACACAAGACGTGTCCTAGTGCTAACTGGCGACATTTTATCGCCTAACTATAAGCATTATTGTGCATCCATGATGAACTATGGCAAAGTTTGTAAGATAATGATGACATAGCGATATGATATTCTGAAATGGAAATGTCTCTTATGGTCGAGGTCTGCTTTAATTGAGAGAAAAAACATAAGCACTACAGTCTACTATTTTTGTAAAACATTCTAAATATAATGTAATTTAATAACTGAAAGTTTGTCAGAAATAGAAGGATTTATAATTTTTTAGGATGAAATGAACAGCGAAGTATACAGGTTCTCACAAGTTCGCAAAGGTGTGGGTATCCCTAACCTAATACAAGTTGTTAACACTGACCCAAACTAGTTGCTGTTGATTATCGAACAAGCTATACACTTATATTTCGATTCTATTGAATCAAACTTACGTTATGGAGCAGTTGAATCATTCCTCTATTTGTGAGCTATCGCATGACCCATATCTCAACGAGTATTGCACAGTCCCTCCAGTACCCAAAATAAACCATTCTCAACGTCTGTAAGCGCCTTGACAAGTCTGACCAACAGCCAAGATTCAATAAAAATATAACACCTCGCCTTCTGGTCGGTCTCGAGAGCAGCGCCAAAAGCCAATCCAGCTGTGTCTTTCTCGACACCTCTCAAATAGAATCGTCTGCAACACGAGGATCCACAGAGGCATCAAGGAGCTCGGCCTAATCACTTACGTGCGAGCTGAAAGGTATCTTCTCATCAACAAGATGAACAAGTCTGCTTGAACAGATGCATCTAGGTATTGAACTGGTTGGATTATACGGTCGATAAGGACTTAAGCAGACCGAGCAAACACTAGCTCATTTCCTAGCGTCTAAGAAGAAAATTTGTCTCATGAAAACTTCCTAGTTTGATGTTAGCGACGTCCTCGACGACTTCTTCCCCGACCGCAATACAGTGAATAAGTCTATAGCTGTGAGTGAGAATACCTCTTCCAGCAAATCTTGACGCCCGCACACACTGCACAAAAAAAATCGACTTTCTCAAGATAATCGGTTTGGTTTTCTGAGAGACTGTTGGCCTTCCAACTCGACTGACCTTCACCCATAGACATAAAATAAAGTATATAAGTCTATGCCTGAACCCCTTACATGATTTGTTGACTTGCATTGAAGGGAGGAGTTGAGTGGCACATCAGAACAACTTAACGACATTCAAAATGATAAAGAAATAACAGTTAGGTCGTCATATTGCAGTGGCTGTAAGACTAGGCGCACCTCTGCCTCATGCATAAGTTCACGCCAACTCCACACTTGAATTATCATTTCAACCATAAAGTATGCCAAGGTATACCAAATCAGTCAGTAAACAACCTCGGTCGTTGCGACAAATCTTAGCCTCGAGGCAAATCAAAACGACAATCACCTCCAACTACACTCGACGCCCGGGCCACCACTTCAACATTTACTTGTCATGTCCCGACTTGAGTTTTTTTCGAAACATTTCCCAACCATAAGGAGGTGCCTTCTTCTTGAATTTTCAATATTTCATTTTAAACGAAACAATGTATTGACAAAATTCACCTGGATATTCATTATTATGCCAAACAGTTTTCAAAAGAGTATTAAATTTGATACGTTTTCTTAAAAAATAAGATGCAATCAAAACTGTGTGTGAGTATGTATATATATATATATATATATATATATATATATATATATGTGTGTGTGTGTCTTTGTGTGTGTCTGTGTGTATGTGTCTGTGTGTATGTGTCTGTGTGTGTTTACGTCCATGAGCGCGTGTGTGTGTGTGTCTGCGTGTTTCTGTGTGCCTGCGTGAGCGCACCCGTGCGTAATGTGTATGTGTGTGATCTATGTAAAAATAGAGAAAATAATTGCTTGGTCAAAAGTATTGCAATGAGTTGTAACCAGTTAGAATAAGCTGAACTATTTGATTGTAAAAACTATTCAAAAAAGAGGAATTGAACTCTAAATTTTCGATTTAGTTTTGTAAATATTGTTCTGTTAATCCAAAGTAAAAAATATACCCTAACAATTATATAATATCTCTTTTGAAACAACTAAACTTATTCCATTTAAATTTCTATCTTGCATAACATTCAAAACGGAAGTATAACTAAAATGTTGATTATGAAATAAGAAGACCTTATTTATAATCAATTACGAAATTTCTAAAAATAAACGCGACTTTCTCAGATTGTCAATACAATATAAGATTAACATAAACAAACACAATGTAATAATTACTCTGTAGATATTAAAGCTCATTTTATTAAAATGAAATATATTAGTTATCGTTACTACAATAATAATTACAAACTGTCTGCATACAAAGTTTTGTTTGTTTGATTTTCTTTTGCTTCAAACAAACTATTTTATTTAATAGTTTTATCACAATTTGAAAAACTTACTTCATTGATTTTAGAATTTGTAAATTTTTAAAATAATTATATGTTCAAAATTTAGTTTTGCATTTGAATATATAAGCTCATATCATTGATCTTTGACGATCAGGGATTGATTTCGGTGTTCAATTTGGATCGATTCAGTTTGAGATGAATTGACGAATCATTGCTAAAACTTATTTTTTGAGATATTTTGTTTTTATACCGTTTCGTTTTAGATAATTTCATAAGGTATGAAAATTGTGTACCAACTTTTAACGTTTTGTAAAATAAGTCATGAAAATTAAAGTCTGTTACAAATGTTCAATGCAATAAAAAGACTGAAATGTAGCCTAATGGCATAATGTTTCAATTTACATGGAACAGTTAGATATTTAACTGTTTTCCAACTCTAAAATTACATAAACCTGACTTCCAAAACTCAAAGAAACATGTTGATCATGATAGTTGATATAAGATAACTATAATAAACTACAAAACAAGGCACTTGTATTGAATAAATAAAAAAATTAATAACGAGGACTGCCTTAGTGCGTATACAAAGAAGAAATTGTTAATCAGAAATAATGAGGAACGATGAGCGTTTATGGTTGATCGAACATTATTTTATCTTGCAAAAAGATTAAATGGTTTGTCAGTCATGTATGATACAAAAAAAACAACATACTTAATTAACAATTACAGGGTGGCCAGAAAGTCACTGAAGAGTATTGAATTTTGATAGCATCTTTAATTTTGTAACTAAAGCTATGGAATTTTAAAACAAATATGGAAAGAGTATGGTCATTTGTTGGCACATAGTTACAAAAGGTGAAAAATGACATACGTTTGCAGCCAATTCTTGAATTCTGAGCGAGTATTGTCCCTAGGTTCATAACCTTCCAAAAAACTTGAGATATCACGAACTTCTCTGTGAAGAGTTCTCCATATCCTCCACCTTTTTCCATACAAGGTAAATTTGTTCAACAGTTGAAATCCGAAGATTATGAACCTAGGCTTCGATACGCGCCCAGAATTCAAGAATTGGATGAAAATGGATGTCATTTAATAGACGTCATTTTCACCTTTTGTAACTTTCTGCTAATAAATCACTATACTATTCGCATATTTCTTTTGAAATTCCATAACTCTAGTTACAAAAACAAAGATGCTATTAAAATTCAAAACCCTTCAGTGACTTCCATGCCATCCAACTCCTCAATGACTTCCTGCCATCCTGTATTATCGCAAAACATTAACATAATATAAAAGTTATCGACCCTGAAGTATAGTATGTAGAATATAGTTTCAAAATACTCAATATGATCTACAGTTAAAACATAAGTATGGGCGTTTTGTGTATTAAGGTTTTGATTAGTTAGAATAACTAGCGTAATAATTCAATGATGTATGTTTGAATAGTTTTCAGTTGAATGAAGCTCTTTTTTAGGCGATAAAGTAAACCATATCCTAGAATATGCAAAAAGATAAACCTTGTGCAAGAATAGCACACACTGTAGACCTTTATCTGTGAGATGATTGTTGAATAGTTTGTGCTAAAATGGCACAAAATGTGGACCGTTAATTATAAAAAAAAATTGGCGAATGGTTTGTGTAGGAATGGCGCAAAATGTAGACTGCTATCTGTAAGACATTTGTTTGAATAGGTCGTGCAAGAATAACACAAAATGTAAATCATTATCTGTAAGAAAACTCGCAAATAGCTTGTGCAAGAATGGCACAGCGTGTAGAGATTTATCTGTAAGGCAATTGTTTGAACAGTTTGTGCAAGAATGGACAACATGTAGACCGTTATCTGTAAGAAAATGGATGAATGGTTTGTATAAGAATGGCACCAATGTAAAACGTTTTCAATAAGAGAATTTGTGAATGGTTTGTGTATGAATGGTACAAAATATATACTGTTATCTGTAAAGCAATTGTTTGAACAGCTTGTGCAAGAATACCACATAATGTAGACCGCTATCTGTAAAGTAATTGCTTGAATGGTTTGTGTAAGAATGGCACAACATTTTTTCAACAGTTTGTGAAAGAAAGGCACAACATGTAGACCGTTATCTGTAAAGCAATTGTTTGAATAGCTTGTACTAGAATGGCACAAGACATAGACCATTTTCTGTAAGACAATTTTTTGAATACTTTGTACAAGAATGGCACAAAATGTAGATCGTTGTATTTAAGACAATTGTTTGAATAATTTGTGAAAGAATGCCACAGCATCTAGAATGTTGTCTGTAAGAGAATTGGTGAAAGGTAGGTGCAAGAATGGTACAAAATTTAGATCGTTGTTTGTAATTCAATTGTTTGAATCGTTTCGGCAAGAATGGCACAATATGTAGGCCTTTGTCTGTAAGACAATTTTTTTAATAGTTTGTGCAATAATGGCACAAAATGTAGACCGTTGTGTTTAAGACATTTATTTGAATTTGTCCTAAGCTTTTCTTCAAATTCAATATATACAAAATATTAATTAACCCTTTCAACAATTTTTAACAATTAAAAATCAATCAAGCTAGTATGGAAAAGAATTACTTATTATTGGGTACTCATCATCTCATAGCCGACGCATAAACAGAATGATGTTATAAATGTCAAAACATCACAGAATAATGGTATTAACGTCAATGCAACGTTTGGCTAAATTTACGTCCGATGTTTATACTTGGATATACAAAACTATACGAGAATACCAATAACTATTTAAATGTAAATTTCCACAATGAAATATAAGATATTGTATGCCAATAAACCAATATTTTTTTTTATAAATTGTATATATCGATTAGCTAGAAAGTTACTATATAATTTTATAGTTATTCTAAACGAATTGCAGAGTAACAATCAATTTTTTGTAGCATCAGTTTAAACAAACAAATATCTACTTTCAACATCAATCAGAAAACATTGATTAGTTTATTATCCATCTAACAACGAATGTGCTTCCATTATCATAAACAAAAAATAATGATAACAAAATAAATTAAAGATAGTAATTAAAACGGACATTGTTGCATGTAACAATGTGTTATTGTTATTCACTTGCGGTTTAGTGTTTATTTTTTAACTATCAAAAGCTGAACAAATTTACCTTGACTGCACATTTGTCAGGAAAAAGCTGGTCGGAGAGGTGTCACTAATGTGACAGTTAGTATTTCTTTTTATTTTCATGTATTACTATTAACATTTATTTTTGTTAGTATTTTTTTTACTTCAATTTATGGCTATTAACATTTATTTTTGTTAGTATTTCTTTTTTGTTTTCATGTATTTCTATCAACATTTATTTTTGTTAGTATTTATTTTTATGTTCATGTATTACTATTAACATTTATTTGTTTAGTATTTATTTTTATTTCCATTTATTGCTATTAACATTTATTTTTGTTAGTATTTATTTTTATGTTCATGTATTGCTATTAATATTTATTTTTGTTAGTATTTTTTTTTTTTTCATTTTTTGCTATTAACATTTATTTTTGTTAATATTTATTTTTCTTAACATTTATTTTTGTCAGTAGTTCTTTTTATTTTCATGTTTTACTATTAACATTTTTTTTGTTACTTTTTTTTAATTCCATGTATTTCTACTAACATTTATTTGTGTTAGTATTTCTTTTTATTTTCATGTATTACTATTAACATTTATTTTTTTAGTATTTATTTTTATTTTCATTTATTGCTATTAACATTTATGTTTGTTAGTATTTCTTTTTATGTTCATGTATTGCTATTAATATTTATTTTTGTTTGTATTTTTTTTATTTTCATTTTTTGCTATTAACATTTATTTTTGTTAGTATTTTTTTTTCTTAACATTTATTTTTGTCAGTATTTCTTTTTATTTTCATGTTTTACTATTAACATTTTTTTTGTTAGTATTATGTGTACTTCCATGTATTGCTATCAACATTTATTTTTGTTAATATTTTTTTTATCTTTTCATGTATTGCTATTATCATTTATTTTTGTTAGTATTTATTTATATTATCATGTATTGCTATTAAGATTTATACTTGTTAGTATTTTTTATTATTGTTTGTAGCTGTTAACATTTGTTTTTGTTTTTATATAATTATTAATTACCATTGTCAATTTGTTTTACTGTTACTTATTTTTGTTATTAGTTATATTCTTTTTCCAAGCTAACTTACAATATTTCTATAAAAACCTAAACTCAATTGAATAGCTTGTTACAAAGTTGATTTATTGGTTAGTAAAACACGTGCTTTACCTAGTGCGTTTAGTAAATTTAGCATGTAAGAAGATATTACGTTCGGCTATATAAATGATTTAGGATAATTATTGTACTATCTACAGAAGCTAGCAGAAGCTGAAGAATGAAGAATGAAGAGTGAAGAACAAAGAATGAAGAATGACAGGTGGACAGGCTGATTTAGTTGGATGTTGC
>JARUHE010330045.1:0-10952 GCA_031471125.1 Archaeomysis grebnitzkii | reverse complement strand
GGCGTCAAAGTCCCTAAAACTGGTCATGTCAACATCATGTCTATCAAGTGTTTATCAGTGACTCGCAATGTTCTCCTACTCACAAGTTTTTTATTAACCAATTTAGAGGGGAAAGTGTAAAACAAAAGTTGAAGATAATTACATTTTGCGTCACCTGTTGCAATCAGAATTTGAATATTCTCAACCAAAAAAAAGATATCCATTTTTTAATTGATAAAAAAAATCAATTTTTTTTATTTTACCAAAAAACGACACTTTTTAATAATTTTTTTAAAAATAGAAAAAAAAAATACTACATAAAATTGGAAAATTCCATTAGATGCACAAAACGTTGTTACGACTAACTGCAATAATTTCAAAAATATTGCTTTATAAATACAGCGATGGCGAGCTTAACCGTCGGCATGATCGCCAGTAAAATGTGTGTGTGTGTGTGTGTGTGTGTGTGTGTGTGTGTGTGTGTGTGTGTTTATATATATATATATATATATATAAGCGAATTATAGGATTCTATAAAATATAGACTACATAAAATAATGCGAGGAGATATCGTAACGGAACTATATCTCAATTCACATGACATGGTTTATTAGTTTATTATTACGATGTGAAGTCATAAACAGTTCTCTAAGATCTAGACTAAGCATAAGCCAATGATATATTATCGAACAAGTTGCCATGAATGGTGGTTCAATTATAAAATAAACAATAATACAAACATTGAAATTGTCTACACAGTACCCTCATTGCTTACAGAAACAAGTGTGAGCATACAAAAAGAATTTATTTAAATATCTTTCATCACAGTTAAGCTAACATTGAAACTCAATTTTTCATTGTGCGATTTCTCACTTTTGCATTTTCCTTTATAGGACACCGTCAAGTGTGGGTCGTGACACTGAGCGTTTTGTAGAATGCAATTGTTGTTATACGTCTTTCCATCAGTGCCACACATAGGTCTTTGGTGTTTTTGACATAGTTGGTGTTGGCATTTGTCTGAAAAAGGTTATAAAAAACAATTAACTACTCAAACAACTAATCAATTAAACTCTCTGAAGTAGCTCATCAAAAGTAATTATTCTACATAGTCATATGTATAACATTTGTCATAAAAATACTGATTAAGAACATAAAAAACTGTTTTAATGTTTCATTGTTTTACTATTTCATTATTGTATTGTGTTATTGTTTCAATGTTTCACTGTTTCACTGTTTCAATGTTTTATTGTTTTATTTTTTTGTTGTTTTGTTGTTTTGTTGTTTTGTTGTTTTGTTGTTTTGTTGTTTTATTGGTTTATTGTTTTGTTGTTTTGTTGTTTTGTTGTTCTATTGTTTTGTTGTTTTATTGTTTTATGGTTTTATTATATTATTGTTATATTGTTTTATTGTTTTGTCATTCAAACAGTACCCTTTTCTACATATAACATTTGTCATTAAAAACTGATTAAGAACATAATTATTGTTTTGTTGTTTTGTTGTTTTATTGTTAATTGTTTAATTGTTTTATTGTTCTATTTTTTTTATGATTTTATTATTGTATTAGTTTATTAGTTTATTAGTTTATTAGTTTGCGATAACAACCGACTGAAAGGTTTTTGTTTTTATACCATAAACACTTCAAAAGGAAGAAGTTGAAAAGATTAGTTTAGTAAAAGAATCCCAAAGTTAATATTAACTATATTAAGTTACAAAGACAGCAAAGGCCGATGAGAAATCTGCTGACCAAAGAAACTTAATAGACCAGATTGAAATATTGAGAAGAGAAGATAAAGAAGTGATCAAATCTTCCAACAAAAGAGGAAGTTAAGATGTGATAAAACCTTCAACCAACAAAGAGCAAATGAAGAGGTGAATAGAAGCTTATGCATTAATAATACTACGTTTATTATATTAGTGAATTTATTTACTAATAAATCAATTAAAACATATGTAGTGTCTTATTGACACTACCACAAGAGTATCAATCTCAAGCGTTGATAAACAGCGTAAGAACTGTCCTGCCTGCTAGGAAGGACAGAAGTCATACCTATCGAGACTTCACTCCATAAAACCTCTCAGTATCTCAAGAATTCAACGAGCAGCATCCAGGATTTCTCCTTAAAAAAAATCCCAGTTAGTTTCCGCTTGGAGTGCTTAAGAGCATTACTGAACTCTATTGCAAACTCACTTTGACAAGTGCGGTTCCGTAATTCCCCCTGGAAACTACGGGACTTGAAATGTAACCTAATTGAGACAATATTGAAGAACTCTGTTCTTCTATGCCACAACAATTATGCAAGATTCTCTATCGGGTATTGAACATAACATTGTTATTCTACTTTTTCACGCAACCTATGTTGGATTACCAGGTCCATTGACGTGAGTCCGTCTCTTGTAACCATTATCCATCTATTCAAAGTCCAGAATCTTCCAAACATCTAGGAAAAATTGCCTGTCCTCATTCCTGGTTCTGACCCGTGGATACCTACGCAGAACTCATAGCCAGCCTTGTGAATGCCAATTATAGCATTGAAGTTGCCTAAGCAACCAAAGTATTTCGTGATAGGCACCCCTTCCACCGATTCAGTACACAAATTGGCACAACAAAAGTGAACCAACCAGTGTGCACCATTATGATACGGATGATTCATTCACGGACCGTAGAAACCTTTTCAATAAACTCACTCCACCGACTGGAGACTACAGCGGCAACGCTCCAACACACACCAAGGCAGAACCAGCACCAGACATCTCATCTTTGAAAGAGCCACCCCATTCGTCTGTGGACTGGTAATCCAATATCACTCGAGAAAGTTAAGACATTCCCAGCACCCACACGACAACCAGCAGCGGCTATCTCCGCCACATCAGCACTGGTGATATATATATTAAATATATATATATATATATGTGTGTGTGTATGTGTGAGTGTATATAATTACAATTATTTATAAGTTCATTTTTTTCAAATAATTATAATGATAATAACCTTTACACTCCCCATCATATGCTTTTATCATTTTGGGCGACTGACATTGGCCATTTCGCAGCTCACACTCATTGGCATATGTTGTACCGTTGCTGCTGCACACTGGCTTGTAAACAGACGAGCATGAGGTACGCAGGCATCCGTCTGAGAAAATGGTTACATCAAAATTACATTCAAATTCAACTTTCGTGAAATCACTGAATGTTATACTCAACATTACTCAATTTTAAGACATATTTATATATATATATATATATATATATATATATCGGCATTCGAATTTCTCAGAATTGCATTTTTTTCTCCAAACGATCATTTTAGCGAATTGATTTATCTGAAATATCATTGTAACGAATATTTCAACAAATGCAATTTCGCTTAAATGATATTTCGACAAGTTTATTTTTCGCAGAAAACAATTCGCTAAAATGATATTTCGACAAATTGATATTTAAGAAGTTTCAATTTCAGAGGAACCAATTTCGCTAGATTAAATTCGCTAAAATGACATTTCGAAGGAAACAATTCGATAAAATGATATTTCGAGTCAATTTCGACAATATTTCCCTAAAAAATTATATCAATGGGTTAATGCATTGAAACAGCAAATAATAATATAATAACTAGGAATATTTTTAAAATAAACATATAAATATTATATGACATCTGTATAATGAAGTTAGGATATTAACAGTAATAAGCATATTTAAGTAAGAATAAAATCAAACACACAAATTCGCGAGGATAAGTTTATTTCCAAATATTTCGGTATCATCTGATACCCTCGTCAGTAGAAACTTGTTTGATCAAATCAGTTTCTACTGACGAGGGTATCAGATGATACCGAAATATTGGAAATAAACTTATCCTCGCGAATTTGTGTGTTTGATTTTATTAAGTAAATGTTTAAAAAAATATAAAATTAAATTTTATGAATCTATTAAAGTATATGTTTACTAGTAAGTACGAAAATGAAATAAATATATTTAGGTAGAACTATGAATTACAAACATAAAATTATTTTATATAAAAATATATAGCTGTGATTATAAAACTATGATTTAAAACTACTGTATATACAGATATAGATATAAGGTGAAATAAAATTATGAAATTACAAAAATAAAATAAATTTGTTTGGAAAGTTAGCAATTACATGTTGGCTTATAACCATCTCAATGATAAATGCATGTAAGTTGGTTCAAAACTTATGGTTACAATTTAGTTTTTTTTACTTTAATATAACATAGATTAAAATCATAATACATTTTAAAACATTTGTATTTTTATATTTGATGCTGTAGGCTATGTTTTCACATAAATACTGAATATAACTCTGAAAAGCTATACACAGTAACATGTGTTTTGGTATATTCTATTTGAGCTGTTTAGTATTACAACTATTTTCTAACAATGATAGTACTGTAACTAATGAAGAAGAATGTTCAGTGTAAAAGGCAAATACATTTAAATAGTGTGTGCGTTTATGCGAGCGTGTGGCCATATATGATTATTTATGTTTAGGTTACCAAGGTTCGATAACATAATAAACTAGCCAGAAACAAACTTGGTTATTTCGAAATATTAAACTGCCATAGTGAAAAAAACAACAAATAAATACACATATAGTTTTTAATTAAACGCTTGAAACATATATAAACAATTATTATAACACCAACGTTTAGCACAAAATATAATAATTTTTAATTTTGTTGCAATACTAATAATAATGTTGACATATAACGACCACAGCTGTTTGTATTTTTTTCAAGGTCTCGAATAGCAAGAAAGGAACGATAATAACAATAACAGTCAATTTTCCTTATGAGGTTTGTTTTAGCAATACCTTTACTGTATGATTGTATACCTCTCATGAATAACTATATGTATCACATGTATAATTATTTGTAAACCTTTCATGAATTGGATATCCGGAATTTCGGCTGAGGGTAAACGCAAAAACATTAAAATAATTGGTTACCATTGCCATGTACATAATAATGATCGGAATCAGCCGCTGTGCCACCACAAGGCTACTTATACGTGACGTATTTTCCAAGTTTAAGGACAAATTGTAGGAAGCATCGAGTTAATGTTAACCAGGGTTTTACCAGTGACAACTTTTATGAATTTTATCTCCACATATAAGGAAAGGAAAACTCCCAAAGTTGCCAATGGTTAAACGTCAACTCGATGGAAGCTCAGCACTGCAATAAAAGATTATTTAGTGACAACACTTATGAGATTTATTTCTTCCAACATTCATTTCATAAAGGTTTAATAATTTTTGCGTCAATCCTAAGTATATAAAATTGGTCAGAATCAAACGCTGTAAACAACAACATTATAACTTATTGTTCGTATGTATAACCAATCTAGGGTGGCAGTGATTATTTCTCATGGAAATTATGGATTGCAACCTTTATCATTTTTAGATTATTTCAATCAATGCGAAAAAATATATAGTGCATCAGCAACTCTATTTTGGAGAGGATTTAAAATAATAAGCTTAAATATAAATACAATTTTTCTTATATTATGAACATTTAGTTTCAATTCCAATGACTTAACTATTGAACATTGATAGTTATAGAAATAAACAGTGGTTTTTATAGAATCACCATTTAAATTAATATTAGCAACTATAAGCATTATCTTTCCTGAACAACGTATATTAAGCTGTGCATAGAAGAAAATGCATCGTAATAAAACATGTTTTTACCTTTATGAAAAACATTATTTTCTTAATTACCAGATAAATAGATAAAATTTAGTTTTTTGTTGTAGTCTTTCAGCTTTATATTTGATAGAATTACTTGCGACTAATGTCATTCTTAATATACAACCTTATTTTTTTATACATAAATTAACTGAACAGTAGTATATACTAGACACTTATAAACAGAGATAAGGTATTTTCTGTACAATCGTGCTTACAGCAGTTTTATTATTTTTATAATTTAATAATTATTTTGTTCTTATTTTTCTTTCATCGCCAAATATTGAATTCAAGTGGGAAAACAGTTTTTAGTTTTATCAAAGTTTTTTGATATAATATAATTTTTTTCTCTATAATAATATACAAATTATTGTTCATATGGAAAATTAACTTTCTTCTACAATGTTCACACCTGACGCATATAGACGAAAAATAGATTAAAGTCAACGAAGGTTGTATTCTCAATTAAGTGACTCTGTTAGACCGTCTGCAATATAACCGATTTTTCATTGTAGTGACTTCCATATTCATGCAAAATAACCTTTGTAGGATGAGTGAATGGGCGGAAACTGGGCAGATGAACTTCAATCTTAAGAAATGAAAAACTATGCATGTTGCTGGTAGATAAAAATAATAATAACAATATACATTATTACATTCATAAGGACATATAGTTATAAGCAGATACATAACATACATTTACACTTTACCATCAGCTAGAAAATTATACAAATTTATATAAGTCATTGATTATTCGGTTTCCAATGTACACGAGCCACCAAGACTCGTATCATTGTCCAGAACAGTTACATCATACACATCTTTAAACAGTTTTTAATATATGTTTTGAACAAAAAGTATTTCTAAAATAAATTCTATTAAATCTAAAAAGATAGTTTGTTTTGTTTAAAAATTTGTTGAACAAGTATATTTATTTGACAGTATCAGCAAGAATATTTGACAGATATCCGCAACGTCATGACTGCTTGAGTACTAGGGCCATGATTACTATTTGCTTGAGAAAAAAGGAACGAGATTTGCATTGCAAGAGGTTACTATGAAAAATAAATAAGGGGTGAAAATCGATCATTCGTTGAAAACTGCATCTCAGTGCTCAACAGCCATTGACAAGGCCACATATGATGTGACAAAACTGAAGATAGCTTTCAAGCATATGAATGGTGAGATGCTCAGAAAATTATTCTGTATATGTGAGGTAACATCTGGAAATTGAATTCCAAGTGTGGTCCTCACACTTGCCGGAGATATGGATGGAATAGAGAAAGTACAGAGAGGTAGTATACAGTCAGCGAGTTGACTGGCAGATCAGCCTTATAAGATGAGACTAAGGATGCTGAAATTAAATCAGTAGACAAAAATAAGACTGATTGAAACGTTCAAAATTATACAGGGTTATTCTGGGCTAAAAATTGAAAACATCTTTCAGCTGATCAGGGGAAAGCCAACTAAACGTCATATGTTTGAGCTCCCCAAACCTATTGTTATGGTTAATACCAAATAAACACTCTTCTCACATAGGTTATTGAATGAGATTGTGGTGGAAGCGGAATCAGTTAATACTTTTAAGAACAGAATGGATAAGTTGGTGAACAAGAATAAATATGGATACACAAACAGGTTATCTTACCTAAGACCATAAAATATAGGTATAAGTCTAGTTAATTTTTCTGTACGTGAATACCAGGATGGAGTAGTGATTTAATCAGGTTTAGAGAGAAACAACACAGACACGTGAGCCTGGCGGTCACATTATGTCGATTTACTGTTGAACCTGATGCAAGATTTCAAACAGTAAACTGAGATAAGTCGTATAAAAGAACAACTTTTTCCAGATGAATGACAGTTACTCGATATGTTTTGAGAAAATAACTGCTGGGGAATTAAAAAACAACAAGATGTTCTCTAGCATCTCAAGCTAAAAACAATTTATTCGGTTTTTATTAATAATACAATTTGTTGAGAACAAATTGTTCAGAAAACAATTTCACACAAAATTAAACATGTTTATTGAAGATTGTTTAGTATAAAGAAATATTACAAAAACTTATGTAACTTATTTAAAGACATACAAAATTATATAAATATAATTTATTTTTTTCATAAAATATTTATTTTTTGCTTAAACACAAATACAGCAGTATGTTCAGTCAGAGGCGTTTCAATCTGACATTTTCCCTTGAAATCTGAAGTTTTTCCTACAATTAAATTTTTTATTTCGTTCAAGATCCTACCTATTTGGAGACAGTATTCCTAGTACAGACAACTGTTATAAAAAAAGTTATATTTCGTTAGTTTGAGTCACTTATAGTTTTGTAGTATTTATTTATTATACTTATTTCATTGCAAAATTTGCTTTTAATAAATTTTGTTATATCAAAACCTTTACCATCTTTTGCCATTAATAATATTGACTATATTGTCACAAAACATATGTTATATTGTAATGGGAAATTCATTGAAATTATATTTCTGACTTTAAAAAAACCCATTATCTATCGTTATGAAATTAACTCAGTTAAATATTATTCATCATATATGGGTACGTATTACATATCAGTTAGTTGAGATTCAATATTATTATAAATTATTGTATACTTGTCATAACGTTATAATTATTGAATAGTTAAAACAAAAATACTTCATTTTTATTTATTTTTCAGTTGATGGATTATTCACGTCTTAACAAAAAACTTTACCCCTGCCCATAAATGATTCTTCAATTCGTTTTATTCAAAACATTTGAGAAATGTGACGTCATACTCTTCTATCTGCTTGATGTTTATGTCAAAACAAAAAAATCCTTTAAATTCCTGAAAATAATATCAACAGAGTTTTAATTAAACTAACATCATACATTTTGCTAATTTTTTATCAAATTGAACTTTAATATAACAACAATTACGATATTTATTTTCAACGAACGTATTCAATGCATTGGGTATATATTTATATTTAAATAAAAAAAAACTTGTTTTGTTTTTAATATAACAAACAACTAATATGTACGACATTGCCTATGTATATAAACTAAAGCAAATTAGGAAAACTTTGAGAATATTCTAATTAACACTGCAACCGTCTAAGTGGTTGAATAAATGCGTTGATAAAAGTACATATTACGTATCAAGCTACTGAGGCAAAAGCATAGTTAGTGATTCATAATGTATCGTTCACCGTATACTTCAGCGGAGTGAAGGGGGAGAAGGAGGGGTGCATTAGGTGGGTGAAGGTACGATTGTTTCTAAAAAGAAAGAATTAACCATTTATTTGTATTTACTGTAATAGTGAGTAACCATTTTAGAAACAATAAGATTATTTCTCATTTTCATAAAATGTACAGTATACATTTGTGTATACAATTCAAGAACCATTTGAGCATATTAAATTTTTTTTTACCTAGATATAAAATTAAAAACGAACAAATGACAAACTATTTTAATGAAATCTTTTTTCCAGTTGCTTGAATGTTAATTTTCAGTATTTATTTTTAAAAATGACAGTTAATCTATAACTATTAAAATTTTGAAAAATACAGATAATATAATAAGTAGACATTTTGATGTGTGAGATTATGCAGCATTCGTTCTGAGATTTTATAATGTTTTGTTTGTGGATTAACTATGTGAGATAATTTTTAATTTTAATAATTATTAATTTTGATTTTAGTTTTTTTTATTCTTTTGTTTAGATTTTTTTTAATTTAGAATAAATATATGTAAATAGTTTCAAGTATCTGTTGGAAGTAAAAAAATGAAAATTGAACAGTCTACTTGTCAAAAAACTTTAAAAACATGAAGTAATTAGTTTTGTAACACGGGTGTTAAATGTTACGAAGTGAGCCATTGGGTCACATGTATCACCGGTGTTATATAAAACGGTTAAAGTGTTAAACTAGTGTGAAAACGACGAAATTTCAAAAGTGACGTCACCTTTTCACATTGTTTTTTAAAACTTGCTTTTAAAATGTGCGATTATATGGATCGAAAACAGAACAAGTGAGGTAAGCTCTGTGTTATTTGAATGTGGGTTACCTCACGTGTGCTATTTTCGATCCTTGTGTCGTTGGCTCAGGCTTAGTGTTAAAACTTGCAAACTAATTTGCAAATATGCATAGCCAAATTGATGTGCAAAATTGACCACTGTACTTTGTTGAAATTGTGTAAGATCTTCATATCTTCTTCGAAACTGTACCTAAAACCAATAAATTTGCTTCAATACTATTGATATGGGAAAGTATCTAATGGTACATGTCTATATTTATTTTATATTTATTTACCATATTTTGAAAATTATAGGTATACATTTTATAAGCTATTTGCAATAACTCAAATTTTATTAGCTTTATTTTTTGATTAAATAATCTGTGATAGGCCGATTAATAGTTTTTTTATCTCCTTTTTTGGATTAATTAAACAAATAAATTTTTTAGTTTGATTGACATAGTTTTATAAAAAAAGAGGCTTCAACCTCTTGATTTATATTTTAAATAAGATCGAATGGTTGTTGCAGATATGTTAGGTAGTTGCAGAAATGCTCCTCATGTGTTATGTTGCAAGAAGCTTTTAAGTGCATTGATATTTGACATATTTGCTCTGAGGAACACGCCAGATATTCAGTGATACGACTATGCATATATACAGTGGTAGTACCATAGTACCGATAGGAGTAGATCAACATCCAGCACAATAATTCATGAAAGCTTAAACTCACTGTTGAACAAGAAGTGGATAACAAACTATAATTTTTGGATATATTTTTCACTCATATCATCAATTTGCCAATAACCACTGCATATTACAGCTCAATAATATAACATTCTTGTTACAAAATAGATTAAACAAGTTTTCCGTAAAATACATATCTGGATCAACTAGACTTATTAACACTATAAACCATTTACACTAAAATAAATAAAAGTCGGTACAATTTAGTAATAAGCAATTGTATCATTTAAAGTCGCATTTACACGTTGTTTTTTAAAACTTGATTTTCAAAATGTGAGATTATATAGATCGAAAATAGCACAAGTGAGGTAAGCTCTGAAAAATACCCTTGAAAAATGATTTAATTCGGCATTTGTACAAATTATAATGCATTTTTGTTAAGTTAAAAATTTCATTTTGTACATAACATATTGTTGAAAAACTTTCAAGTTTCTTGTTATAAGCAAAAACACACATTCGCGAGGATAAGTTTATTTCCAAATATTTCGGTATCACCTGATACCCTCGTCAGTAGAAACTT
>JARUHE010330034.1:0-10952 GCA_031471125.1 Archaeomysis grebnitzkii | reverse complement strand
TTTTTCAATAAAACCAACAGTTTTGATTACATTTATTAGCTCAATTTAATAAAAAATGTTTTCATAACGTTCCTTTCCTTTATTGTATAGCCTAGGCATATTATGGGGTAGAAAGATTACATAAGTTTAACAGCTCCATTGTTCTGTTTTGATACTGGCTAGATAAAGTTCTAGTTTTAATAATTTCAAATATAAAGTGTTATATACATACACTTTTTTATTCTCAACGTAAAAAACATATATAGAAAGCCATAGCTGTATAGGCCTATATGACTTGCTTTCATGGCGTTCTTGCTTAGAATAAAATAAAAGTTAGATAATTTAATTTTTTATTATTATCTTATATTGCTTTTACTTTTAAAAATGATACAATCTAAACAACCTTTATATACAGGGATTTTAAGAAAAGTGTCTATTCAATATTTACCATTCATTATTAATTTGTCATACGCGCGATATTTGTTTGCCCCCTCTAGTTGATTTGCAGCTATAGCTAATTCATGAAATAATTTACATTAAACTTAATGTTGATAATTTTTCCTATTTGAATTCTAATTTCTTTTGATGATTAATTAATACACATAAAATCCTTAATTTCAGGGTCACAGGTTAGGAGTTTTCTCAATTATTTTTATTCCAGCTGAAGATAATGGAATTTTAAATGAGAATGAAATGAACATAAATCCTCAAGATCTTATCATTACAGGTCAGTGATATTATTTTGGTTCACATTATTTTATGTAAACTATTCACCAAAGAATATTATTCTAACGTTGGAATATAGTTTAAAAATTGAACAATAAAAGAACATACAAAATCAACATTGTATTAATGCTGAAAGGTGCCAACGTTAGCTTAAATGTTAATGTGAAGGTGAGGTGTGAACACATTCCAACGTTAAATAAACAACATTTAAGCATGCTTGAACAACGTTGTTACAAATGAACTTTCAAGTTAACGAACAAAACAAATAGCTATTAAACGTTAACACCTTAACCGTTTCTTGTAATACCGGCGATACATAAATCTAATAGCTTACTCCATCTTATGTTACACCAGTGATACAAACTGAGTTAGTTATGTTTTTGATTACATTATACAGGTAACTAGTTACTAGTGAATTTGTATCAATGGTGTAACATAATATGGAGTAAGCTATTAGATTAATATATCACTGGTGTTACAAGAAACGGTTAAAGTGTTAAATGATCATTTGTATAATAACTTTAAAGGTGAAAAGCAAAAAAGTTTTTTTCCAACACATTTTTTACGTTGGTTATAAACTATTTAGATCAATAAATAAATATGACATAATCTTTTTTAAAACTCTAATGATGCCAAATTAAATAGTTGCTAATGTAACGATGTTATACACTGGAATATAATTGTTTAACTAATGTTTGCTAGTACGCCATGAAACAACGCTATATATATATGGATAAATGCAATGTTATCTAAACGTACTATAACGTTATAGCAACATTACAAAGCGTGTTTTTGTTTGACAACTCAAGAGTTGTTGAAAAAACATTCCGTTGAATTTGTTTTATAATAACGTTGCTCAAACATAACTTTAACATTGGTAACTTGACGTTAAGCCAACATTGATACAGAAGAAAAAATGTTAAATTCCTTGGTGGATAATTAATTATTATGTTTAAATGAATTAATAATTGTTTTTAAGAAGCTAAGTATTGCATTTAAATTAATTAATGGTTGTATTTAAATTAATCTTGATATTTAATTTTAATTAATTAATTATTGAATTTAAATGAACTAATAGTTTTTTTCAAGTTATTTAATTATTGTATTTAAAATAATTATCTATTGTGTTTTAATTTATTATTATACTTAAAGTAATTATCTATTGAATTTAAATGAACCAACAATTGTATTTAAATAAATTAGTTATTGTATTTAACTTGATTATTTATTGTATTTTAATTAATTATCTATTTAATTTAACTTAATTGGTTATTTTATTTTAATGAATTAACTGTTTAATTTAACTTAATTAGTTGTTGTATCTTAATTAATTAACTATTTAGTTCAACTTAATTAGTTATTGTATTTTAATGAATTAACTGTTTAATTTAACTAAATTAATTATTGTATTTTAATAAATTAGTTATTGTATTTAACCTAATTATTTATTGTATTTTATTTAATTAACTGTTTAATTTAACTTAATTAGTTATTGTATTTTAATTAATTAACTATTTTCATTAATTTTAAAGGAAGTGCAGACGACACTGCAAAATCATGGTCTTTTGACACTGCTGAATGCTTAAAGGTATTTTATTTTTATTTTTTAATTTAAGTTCATTTTGGTCAAAAATTATATTTTATTTTTATTTAAAAAGTAGAGATCAAAGCATTATGAAATAACTTCAAATTAGAGCAAGTATTTTATAAAACTTTACGGGCCTAAAGTGGAATATTTTCATAATTTACCCCTTTTAGTTTGCCTCTAAAACTAAATGAAAAAAAAACGAACAGTGTAAAAGGAAGAATTTTGAATGATTGAAGGTAGATTTTCATCTCTACAAAATGCAATAAAAAACGTTATGACATTTCCTATGTTTCCATAGACGTTTAAAGGTCACCGTGGCCCTGTTACGTGCATGGGAACAGACGAACTGGGCAAGATTTTGTACACAGGAAGTGTTGACACAGACATCAGGGCTTGGAACATCGCGTTGGGAACTTGTCTGAAGGTAATCACTTTTTAACTTCAAAACTAAACAACGTTTTTTTAACGAAAAAGTTTAAATGTAATTGTAAAACATAGTTTGTTTACATTTTATAAAATCACAAAGAAGAGTACCTCTCTGTCAACCAATTGTTAAAGTAACAGAATATTTTTAAGGTTCGAAAGTCGTGTAAAAAAGCTCGTTTATTAACAAATTCAATGATTTTTTTATTAATAAAGCTTTATTCTAAATCAAACTACTAACAAGTTTTGTTTCAAGGAACAATTTTATGAAAAGATAAACTTGCTTCATTAGTTGATGGTCTTTCAGCCATAGTATATGTACACTGGCTTGTAGATAAAAAGTCAACCTATAAGGAGTCTTTTTTAGATGTCAATCAGATGTCAACCAAATGTCAATCAGATGTCAATCAGATGTCAATCAGATGTCAATCTGTTCTAATGTTGCAACTACATTAATACATTAAAAGCTTCAATGTCTTGTTTTCTTCAGGTAATGAAAGGACACACTGAATCGATTGTTTGCCTCACCATAGTAAACAGACTAATGTATACCGGAAGTCAAGATGGTACGGCGAGATGCTGGGTCAGAGAGTTTGGAGACTGCACCAGAGTTTACAAAGGTCATAAACGTTCTGTCCTTGCAATCAAATTTGATAATGGCATATGTAAGTTCACAATATCTTTATTTTTCTTTTGTCAAAAGTTTCCTAGTGTTTATGTTTCTTATTGTATAATTCTCATTGAAATATTGTTTTATGTTTTTTATTGTATAGTTCTCATTGAAATAAGGATAGTTTTATAGCTGTACCCTGAATAAAACAGCTGATCAGGTGTATAAACTATAATGAAAAGCATAACCCAAACTAACAACAACAATCATATAATTAATAATCCTAAAATATCGGTGTATGGTTAATTTATAACATTTAAACATAAAATAAGCCTATATGTTCTTAAAAACAATGTGTTGAGGTGTAAAGCATTAAGATGGACATTCTTAACCACAGGAAAGCAACGCAAAACATAAAATAAAATGTCGCGAATAAATGGATTGTTTTACCCTCCAAAACTGAAAGGAGTCAAAAAGAGGCCCAAAACAAGATTATAACACGTTTTTGCTGTTACTCTGTTACTAGGAACCCTTTGAAACACTTTAAGCAAGACAATTCATTTCTAATATTTACGTCTAGGTTCGAGTGTTGTTTTTAGTCCAGTTTTTGGTGAACTATGAGCTAACATAATTGTATAATGCATATAGTATGGCAACGCTCAACGTTATGAGAATGCTAACATGCAGTTTCAAAGAATATAATGTTTATAGAACATGGAAATACTGAAATAAAACTCCGAAGAAAAGTTTCCAGGTTTGGATTTATACGCCCTGACTATAATATGTTTTAGTATCCATCTTTCGTACCTGACCTAGAATGTAAACTTAGAAGACCTCAGCCAAGCTCTCTCGCTACATAACAATCAAACAACAAAACTCATTGGGTTATTCGGTTCCCTAAATACAGACATAACCAAAAAGCACGACACATTCCCTAGTAGCACCTATCCCTTGTTAGTGGCTGATTCTTGTCTAATAGCCACGATTTGGTGGCTATTCTATGGCTCCCTTAGAAAATAGCCAAGAACTAACCATTGAAATGCTACTAGAGATTCATTAACCTTTATTCCCGCCTTTTTAAGCAGGTGAAGAAACAGTTGTGTCTGTTACTTGTTTAATTAAATGTTTTTCGACTAAGCATACTGTATGTCAACCATTTTTTACACAAGTTTCTTACACATTGTATAGATGCAACCATTTGCTTGTTACTGTTTTCGGTAAAATTTTTATTACAGATAATTTTTTTTAAAGCGCATAACACAATTTAATACAATTCAACACAATTCAACAAAACTTAACACAATTTAACACTATTTAACACTATTTAACACAATTGAACACTATTTAACACAATTTAACACAATTTAACACTATTTAACTCAACTTAACACATCTTAACACTATTTAACACAACTTAACACAATTTAACACTATTTAACACTATTTATCACAACTTAACACTATTTAACACAATATAACACTATTTAACACTATATAACACAACTCAACACAATTTAATATTATTTAACACAACTTAACATAACTTAACACTATTTAACATTATTTAACACTATTTAACACTATTTAACACAATATAACACAATTTAACACTATTTAACACAATTTAACACACTATAACACAATTTATTACAATTTAACACACTATAATACAATTTAACACAATTTAACACAATTTAACACAACTTAACACAATTTAACACAATTTAACACTATTTAAAACTATTTAATACTATTTGACACAACTTAACACAATTTAACACTATTTAACACTATTTAACACTATGTAACACTATTTATCACAATTTAACACAATTTAACACTATTTAACACTATTTAAAACTATTTAACACTATTTGACACAACTTAACACATTTTAACACTATTTAACACAACTTAACATAATTTAACACTATTTAACACAATATAACACAATTTATTACAATTTAACACTATTTAACACAATTTAACACAATATAACACAATTTATTACAATTTAAAACTATTTAACACTATTTAACACTATTTAACACAATTTAACACTATTTAAAACTATTTAACGCTATTTGACACAACTTAACACATTTTAACACTATTTAATACAACTTAACACAATTTAACACTATTTAACACTATTTAACACTATTTATCACAATTTAACACAAGTTAACACAAGTTAACACAAGTTAACACTATTTAACACTATTTAACACATTTTAACACAATATAACACAATTTAACACAATATAACACAATTTATTACAGTTCAAAACTATTTAACACTATTTAACACTATTTAACACAACTTAACATAATTTAACACTATTTAAAACTATTTAACACTATTTGACACAACTTAACACATTTCAACACTATTTAACACAACTTAACACAATTTATCACAATTTAACACAATTTAACACTATTTAACACTATTTAACACAACATAACACAATTTATCACAATCTAACACTATTTAACACAATTTAACACTATTTATCACTATTTAACAATATTTAACACAATTTAACACACTTTAACACAATTTAACACAATTTAACACAATTTAACACTATTTAACACAGTATAACACAATATAACACTATTTAACACAATTTAACACTATTTAACACTATTTAACACAATTTAACACTATTTATCACAATTTAACACTATTTAACACTATTTAACACAATATAACACAATTTATTACAATTTAACACTATTTAACACTATTTAACACAATTTAACACAATTTAACCATTAACACTATTTAACACTATTTCACACTATTTATCACAATTTAACACTATTTAACACTATTTAACACAATATAGCACAATTTATCACAATTTAACGCTATTCAACACAATTCAACACTATTTAACACTATTTAACAGTATTTAAAACTATTTAACACTATTTAACACAATTTAACACAATTTATCATAATTTAACACTATTTAACACAATTTAACACACTTTAACACTATTTAACACTACTTAAAACTATTTAACACAATATAACACAATTTATCACAATTTAACAGTATTTGACACAATTTAACACTATTTAACACTATTTAACACTATTTAAAACTGTTTAGCACTATTTAACACAATACTATTTAACACAATTTAACACAATTTATCACAATTCAACACTATTTAACACAATTTAACACAATTTAACACAATTTAACACAATTTAACACAACTTAACACAATTTCACACAATTTCACTCAACTTAATACAACTTAACACAACTTAACACAATTTAACACAATTTAACACAATTTAACACAACTTAACACAATTTAACACAACACCATTCAACACAATTTAACACAACTTAACACAATTTAACACAATTTAACACACCTTAACATAAAATAACACAATTTAACACAATTTAACACACCTTAACATAAAATAACACAATTTAACACAATTTAATACAGGTATTTTGCATCACAGATAAACATAAAACCTTACTTTAGCAAATCAACTTTTCAGTATTTACGGGATCGGGAGATTGTAACGCCAGAGCCTTTGATGCAAAGTCAGGGGCGCTGAAGAGAGAGTTCGCGGCACACACCAATGCCATTCAATGCCTGGCTGTTGCCAACAAAAAGCTGTTCACGGGAGGCACTGATGCTTTGTTCATTGCGTGGGACGCCGACAAAATCGGGTAATAATAATTATAATAATTCAAAGTTTCTTATATAGCGCATCAATAATTATTTTATTCTGCTGCGCTTTACATAAAATAAGGTTATAATTATGAAATAAAATTAAAATCGAAAATTACGACTAAAAGATTAAAGGAGCTGAGTATAAAAACGTTTAAAAAGTTTTCGTACATAAAAGCTTGAGTAAAAAGAAAAGTTTTCAATTGTTTTTTAAAGACACAATTTTTTTGGTTTTGTTTTATGCTCACAGTCGTGTTATACCTTATTTTATTATGGTATTATACCGTATTTTATTTGATTATGGTATTATACCTTATTTTATTTGATTATAGTTATAGCATTATACCTTATTTTATTTGATTATGGTATTATACCTTATTTTAATTTATTTTGGTATTATACCTTATTTTATTTGATTATGGTATTATACCTTATTTAATTTTGGTATTATACCTTATTTTATTTGGTTATAGTTATAGTATTATACCTTATTTTATTTGATTATGGTATTATACCTTATTTTAATTTATTTTGGTATTAAACCTTGATTTATTTTATTATGGTATTATACCTTATTTTATTTGATTATGGTATTATACCTTATTTTATTTTGGTATTAAACCTTATTTTATTTGATTATAGTTATAGCATTATACCTTATTTTATTTATTTTGGTATTATACCTTACTTTATTTGATAATGGTATTATACCTTATTTAATTTTGGTATTATACCTTATTTTATTTGGTAATAGTTATAGTATTATACCTTATTTTATTTGATTATGGTATTATACCTTATTTTAATTTATTGTGGTATTATACCTTATTTTATTTGATTATGGTATTATACTTTATTTTAATTTATTTTGTTATTATACCTTATTTTATTTGATTATGGTATGGTATTTTGGTATTATACCTTGTTTTATTGTTTTATTGTACTATTAAATATTGTATCCTATTATTTTATTATGTGTAACTAAGAAAATCAAAACCTTAAATGAAAATATCACGAAATACTTTATACAAATGTTTATCTAAACAAAATGAAATTTAAAAACAAAAATCATTTATGAAATATTAAATAAATAAATAAAATAAATAAATAAATAAATAAATAAATAAAACAAATAAATAAATAAATAAAATGAAAACTAAAAAAAAGCATTTATGAAATATTAAATAAATAAATAAAATAAATAAATAAATAAAATAAATAAATAAATCAAATAGATAAATAAATAAAATAAATAAATAAATAAATAAAAGGAAAACTAAAAAAAATAATTTATGAAATATTAAATAAATAAATAAAATAAATAAATAAAATTAATAAATAAAAGGAAAACTAAAAAAATCATTTATGGAATATAAAAAATATAAAAATTCCAGGCAAGAAGATTTGATCGTACCAACAGAGGACGACGACGGCGAGGACGACGACGAAGACTACGCAGAAGAAGAAAAGAAGATAAACGATCTCGATAGCCGACTCGACGGATGCTTGGACGAACCGGATGTGGAAAGTGCTTAAACGGAAGTACGGTAAACCGGAAGTGCAGTAAACCGGAAGTACGGTAAGCCGGAAGTACGGTAAACCGGATGTAAGATGAACCGGAAATGTGGCGACTAAAATTTCAGAAGCTGGAAGGAAACAAAACTCAAATAAAATTGAGTTGATAGTTAATTTACATTTACATTTACAGTTTAGTGTGTTAGTCATTAGGTTTCCCTAGTCATGTACCCTAATAATTTAGTCATTAGGTTTCCCTAGTCATGTACCCTAATGATTTAGTCATTATGTTTCCCTAGTCATGTACTCTAATAATTTAGTCATTAGGTTTGCCTAGTCATGTACCCATATCAAGTCCTATTCCATACATTATCCAATATTTTTTTAAAGTTTCTACACTTCTTGCCTCTACTATATTTTCATCATTCCAATAATTGATGTTTGAGAACTAATTTCATCAAACAATCCATCAACTTATTTTATATTTGGTTTTTATTTCACAAAATAATGAACTACGCAACAAATACACAAACAAAGACGAAACCTTAAAAGCTAATGACAATCTTTTGTCTTCTTTTCTAACCGTCAGCTGTAATCCTACGAAAATGGCTCTCAGATGCGTAACCATCAACATATGACGCTTTGCAAGCTTCAAATTTAAAAAATATATTTTTAATGATATTTTTTGGTTTTGTTTTGTATTTAACTTAACTACTAATTGTTTTAATTATTTATTGGACATTATTGTTTAATAAAAAATAGTTTTGTTCAACATATAAATGCTTTGAAAAAAAGATTGTTAGTTTTAACTGAAAAATTAATAGTACGAAAAAGAAAAATGTCGTTTCTGATTTTTTTAAAATTTTTACTAGCCTAGCTTGAACTTTTGTTTTCAATTCAATTATTATTAACTATTATTGTAATATTAATATAAATCACAATGTAGATATTTTTGAGTTCAACTAATTAATTATTTTATCAATTGGTTTACATGTTTAAATTGCGTCCGAGTATATAAATAAGTATGATATTGCTTGTATAGGTTTAGAACTATATAATTGTGATACTATTTTGACACTTTACATTAAATTGTGTGATATTTATTCCAAATATATATATTTTATACGTCTCTTTGTCTTATCCTTCTTAACAATTACATAAAGCCTTGGCTAGTTTCTTATCATTGCTGAACTAAATTAATTATTTTATGCATAACTAATTTTTGCAACATTTAAAAATTTAATTGTATTAACTTAATTATTTTCGTTGAAAGCAATATTTATTTAGTTTAATTATCCCACTTTTGGTGAGAGCGGGGCTACAAGAAGAGCTCTATAATTGCAAAGTTAAGATATATAGAATGAAAAATAAAAGATATTTTAGCCCTTAACAGTTACAGAAATGTTTACTTCAATTTTGATAGTATTCAAAAGTACGTCATTGCTGTTGACAGCAGAATAGCAATATATTAGTCCACACATGCATTAACAAATAGTAATTGTTCATGTTCTACAAATTTCTTAAAATCAGAATGTATAAATAAAAAAATAACCTAAAAACCAATCTTATACTATTTATTATGCAATGCTTGTCCCTGTTTTGGTTGATTGGCTGATAAAAGATGAATCATGCAAGAAATATGCAGAAGCAATGACCAAAACTGCACAAACAGCTGCTGGTAGCAATACGGCAGCATGACGATACTCTCAACATGTTGCATTATTGTAAGTATTGTTTGTAGAATAGTTACATAAGGTAAAGTAAAGAATATGTATTAAATGTAATATTCCCCAATCAAACAATAAGGACAAACTTAATTTATGAACTGATAATTTGTAAAACATTGTTACAAAACTCACTCGCAAGTATGCCGTTCTGGAAGCAAGGCGTAAAACCGGAAATTTGTCCAAATTGGAGGCATCTTTCAGAATTTCACCCGTCGAATATTTCATTGTTATTTCTAACACTTTCATATTTGTTTTGGTATTGTAAGAAACTTTTGTTCTACACTAACTAGTGAGAAAACGAATGGTTAAGGATTTCTTAATATTTCGGACAAAGTTTACAAAGAATGACATCACTGGAGTAAGTGGAGTTTCAATTGATGTTTTTGATAGGCGATCTGTTGGTTGATTCTATACAAATCACATATTCAGAACCCTGTCAGTAAAAAAAATATAAATTGAGTTGTAATCCTTGGTGTCTAGAATTGAAATAAGTCTCAATGGGAGTTCTCCTTTACTGTGGTAGGCAGTAGCGTACCTGATGGGGGGCGGAGGGGGCGGTCCGCCCCGGGCGGCACAATTTTGGGGGCGGCATTTTATGACCCAACATATTAATATATATTAATATGTATTTTGACCTAATTTTTTGGCATGAACGGTCAAATGAAATTATGTG
>JARUHE010330023.1:0-10952 GCA_031471125.1 Archaeomysis grebnitzkii | reverse complement strand
CGGTCACCCATCCAAGTACTAACCAGACCCAACGTTGCTTAACTTCGCTGATCATACGGGAAGCGGTGTTTCAATGCAGCCAAGGCCGTTGACTTATAATTTATGAATCTAGTCAAGATAACCTATCTATTTTTCACAACTTATCAATGTGGTGTCTCGTGTATAAAAGCAGTCTTTGAATTGTATTTAGTTACACCTTAAGAGAGAAGTTATAGAACACTATCACTGATTTTATACAAGCTTATACAATTGAGAATATTTTTAAACTAGGTTTTTACATTAGATAAAAAGTTTTTTTAACCATAAAAAAACATTTAACAAAAGATTTTTAATCAAAATTTATTTTCTTATTAAACACAGGAAACTCAGCCCTGTAGGTTATTCATAAATATTAAACTAGTAATCCACGAACTGAACCAGTTCAAATGTCTCGCGACTATTCATTCAATAACTTTAAAAAAATTCTATCTCCACAATCAAAAATGTTGTTACAAAGTGATGCAACATCATTTAATCAAAAGATCCTTTCAGAGACTATGTATACTTCATTTCCAACCCATTGATGCATAAATGAAAAAAAATTCTATCTCCACAATCAAAAATGTTGTTACAAAGTGAGAAAACATTTAATCAAAAAATCACCTAAGGGATTATTTATGTATACTTCATTTCCAATCCATTGATGCATAAATGAAAACATTTAATCAAAAAATCACCTAAGGGATTATTTATGTATACTTCATTTCCAATCCAATGTTGATTTGTGAAACTAATTTCCATCAATGAGAATTATTTAGTTATTAGATTTTTGGTTTTTGGAAGTTGGAAGTAGAAGATCGTATTAAATATTATTTGATTAATGTCTTTTTGATCTCTTAATATAATGTAGATTTCTGTTAAACATTATTAGAGAGTATTTCGGAATTAGTGGCGAGTAACATTTTAGTTTCAGTATTATTTATTTATTAACATTTTTAGATTTATTTTCTTCTCACTGTTAAGGTATTCATGAAAACTTTACTTATTTATCATATATAAACTTCAATTTATTTATTAATTAAATGTAAACACATTTATTAGTTTATAATCTCTTATGTAAAGAATGAATTGGTGCCATTTTGCTTGTACACAAATACAAAGCTTGGAGGTACAAGTGGCTAGGCCTCGCATTAAATCTATTCCAATAGTATGAAACTTACTTTTAAAAAGCAAAAAGCGAAAAAAACATGACTTGCCTACAGTGAGATCATCCATTTCGGGAACAACCGGGATTGTCCATCCTAACTCGACGAGAGCGTGTGTTAGTTGACCCATCGTCACTAATGGTTCGCATCTCACAATCTGCAAAGGAGAAACACAAAAAACTTAGAAAGTAAAAATGTAGAATATTTTCGGGATGATAATGGCACAACGAAACAATATTAACAAGGTTAACAATAATTCCAACACAGCAATCTTTATTTTTTTTCTAAGGTTTTGCTGAATTTGTTCATTTAATAATTTGATACCAAAAAAAACCATTACCTTGAAAAAAATTCACAAGGTTGCATTATGTTTCTTCACATCATTGACTCATGCTAAAAGGAAAGACTGTGAGTCATTTGAAAGAATTAAATTTACATATCTCTGGGTAGAATATCAATAGAAATTGATATTCTAACCTAGCATATGAAACTTCTCAATACAAGTTCTCTTTTTAAACGATTAATATCTTCCATATAATGGCTTAAAGGTTTACTTCATTAATTGGGCCATTGTAAGGAAAGTATTAACAGCCGTGTATAACATGTCTAAAAACAGAAAAAAATAATTATAAATGTGCTATATATAATTTGCTTGAAATTGATGAAAAGCTTTTTACACAGGCATTTATTTTAAAAACAACTATTCAATTCTTTATTAAACATAGAACTACTATTAAAAAAAGTTTAGAACATATTTTAATCCTAATAGTAAAGAATGAAAACGACTTTTACTTTTATTTTAAAAAGCCTTTAAGTTAGCAACACCTGAAACATTCAATTACCTGTTTGTATATATCGATGTCTAGAATGTCGACTAAATTGATATTTATTTGGCAAAACTTCGCCTTATACGCAGGTTCTCTGAAGCTGATAGTCTGCCACCCAGGCCGTGCAGTACACATGTATGTTTTGCATCCTTCTTCACCCCATTTGATAATCTGAATTTACAAGAAAGAGCTCTAATCATATAAATCAAAATTTTCTAAAACAAAACAGACCAGTTTGAGATTTCTTATACAAAAAAAAACATTGCTGATAAGTTTTCCTAATTTTAAATATTATTTTCTTTGAAAGAATTAACTTGAAGGCAGCATAGTATGTCATTAGAAAGCAAAATTATTTTTTTATTTCAACCATTTACACCCGGCAGTGACAAATTCGTCACAGTAAATAATTGCTTATAGCGAGAGTAATCACATTTTTTGTTTACATTAGGGCAGTGTAGAAATAAAATTTGTACAACATATACTAACACTTTACCACTTAAAAGACACTTTTAAAAATTAATTCTAAAACTTTACCACTTGAAAGACACTTAAAAATTAATTCAGGGTGTAAAAGGTTAAGGAGGAATTTGGTTATAATGAGCCAGACTATTTATCACCTCTACATAAGCAGTATCTTAATAAAAGAAAATTAATTTGTTAAACAGTACCTGTGTTTGAACATCTGATACTTTTTTCATATGTTGTTTCGGAGCAGAGCTTAAACTAAAAATGATCCAAGATCTTGTGTAAAAGTAAATATCATATACCAAAGATAAGGGTAAAAGAAAAAAAATAACCAACACCCATCTGAAAAAACAATTAGTTTAAAGCAATTTTATATTAATATTTGCTGCTCAATGAAATTTTCTTAGAAAATTAGTTTAGAAATTTGCTATTAATATTTATAGCTTAATAAAATTAGTTTAGCCAAATTATTTGTATTAATATTTGCAGCTCGATAAAATGTGGCAAGCATTATATTATTAAATTGGAAAGATAGCTAGTATAAGAAAGCATTCTTTCTTACTGGTCACACCCAGCTTTCTTGCTTCGGAGGAAATCAATGGAGCCCAGATATCCAGCCATTCTCATAGTGCTTTCAGAGGTTCAAAAAAGACGCAACTGAATAGAGTTGTGCAGAAAAAATGCAAACCGGTAAGGGTAAAATATGCTATAGAGCTGTCCAGTCAATGTTGACATCTGAATGGTGTTAACATTGGAATTTTAGTAGGTGTACTTATGTGTTCCTGGAAAGTGTGCTTTCAGAGGGATCTATTTTGGGTGGCTGTATAATTCTGTTCTTTTGTCTGTGTCATTCTATTATAATGTTTGTGAATGGGATTTAGTGGTATGGTTGAAGAGGGATGTTGTAAAGACACATGGGTGGGGATGGTGATTTGATAGTGTGGTTGTGGCAAGAGATTCAGTCACTCATGTCGAGGTGAGTATTGGAATTACTTTTGTTTCTGTCTGTAGATGTGATTTACGAAATCTTTTTTATATTTATGTTAGAAATTGTTTCAAGTTTTTTCATCTAGCTTGGAGTGGCATAATCTATTGATGTTTAACCCTATAACACCCGTTGGGTCTTTTAAGTGACGTTTCAAAAAGCTTATTTTCAATGCAAACATTGTTGTGTTAACGATCTTATGACATAAATAATTCGGGCGTTATAGGGTTAAATCAGTAATATGTTCCTTTGTTCCAATGTCTTTTACCGAAATCATTTCGTTATGTACTGAATGAGTGTTGTGCTGAAGTGTTTGGAACAAAAACGTCTTTCAATTGTGCTGCGAGTATTTGAGGTTGCATTTTTTGAAAACAAGTATTCCAAAATGTTTACTCTATGCATGAAATGATATAAAACAAATGGGTGTTTTTCCATTTTTTTGGTTTTATGGTTGTGTGTCAAGTTTTAATTGCAGTCATTGCTGGACTTACATAAACACTAAATAAGCTATAGCTTAGGGCCTCATTCATTAAAAAGAAGGGCCTCAAATTTCATATGGCTTAGGGCCTCAGCTGTGAAAGTCCAACCTTGATTGCAGTGGAACTAAAGTGTTGATTTGGAACATTGTACAAATGTGAATTGCTTGTACAGTGAAAAGTGTGAAGGTTTGGTTTTATTGAATTTCTAAGTTTTGATAGTTCTATGGTTGTTGAGATGAGATTTTATTTTGTTTTTACATCAATTTGTAATATTTTAGAGTTGTAATTTTAGTCATGTTCATCTGTGGATGTTATTACTTATATGTGGGTGGAGTGGAGGATGTATTTAGTGTATTTTAATGTACTTGTGAACATTTCCCACCTTTGTATTTTTAGCAATGAAACTTAATGATGGCTTTTCAAGTGTTCTATCATCAGAACTTAAGGAATTACAGTTAGCTAGATACTAATGCCGAGTGGTTGTTCAACGGGTGCCGTGTAATTTGTCCAGTAGGCCTTATTAAAACGTATCTTTTTAGTATTACATTGAAAATTATCTGGACTTATTTGTAATTGTAATTTAATGTAAATGTTAGGGCTCTGCAAGATGTGAGATAGAGTAAGCTAATTTGGAAGAAGATGTAAACATGCTGAAGAAGGTACAAAAGAGAGAATCTTACAATGGAAATAGACCGAATGAATTGCTTTTGGAAAGTGTTGGCCAAAGTTAACTTTTTCGAAGGAACATTGCACCAAGATGACAAAACTTGAAATTTATCAAATACAATCAAACCATAATGTTAGAAAGCACTTTAGCAAAATTAATAAATTTAAAAAATATTTTCCCGAAAGTGAAGTTAAGTAAACGGAGTCATTATTTAAAAATTTAAAAAATATTTTCTCGAAAGTGAAGTTAAGTAAACGGAGTCATTATTTAAAAATTTAAAAAGAACTCCCAATTGTAAAAAATTACCTTGATTCATGTGTGTTTTTAAATGTCGAATAAAACTTTAGAAAAAAAAATGATGGGAGATTACCCTCATTTATTTTCTAATAATCATGAAAATAAAATCTTTTTTGTTAAATATTCAACTTTCCAAATCATCTTAGCCTGTCTTCTTTTTTCAAACTAAAAATGAATCAAGTCAAAACTTATATTTCCAGAAATTTGTAATATCTTTTTTAAACATTCAAAAATAAGATCTAATTAATGTTCTTACCTGTAATTTATAATTATATATTCAGTCCAAGTTAAAGTCTTATTTGCTAACTTTTCTTTTGGAATGTCAGCAACATCTTGAATTTCTTGCGCCATCTTGAATGTTGTTTATAATAAAAATATTCTAGAAAAAAATGAAGAATTAATTTAAAATATGCCACAAATAATTCTGAAACACTCAAACATCACCATAGTATAATTCAATTTAAATTTTTACTTATACAATTAACTTTTTTTGGAAATTTAAAAAGAAGCTATAGCTTCTTAAAGGTAGGTTTTTTGAAAAAAAATTACTAAGGACAGTTTTGATTAGATGATCATAGTGAACATCTTTGCTTTAATTAAATTTTTTATAACTGCATAAATGCTGACTTTTTACAAAATTAGCTGCACGTTTAAGAATAACTTTAATTCTTAAAGCACTTTAATACCAATTGATTTTCAAATGCAGACAAACGACGACAAGGAAAATGACGCAGCCGAAAAAATAAAATCTATATAAAGCTTTCACCTAATGGCACACTATAAATTAGTAATCCACAAACCGGACGGTTCAAACGTCTCGCGATGATTCATTCAGTAACTTTAAAAAAAATTTATCTCTACAAATGCCAATAAAAAAAATGGTATTATAAAGTGAGAAAACATTTTATAAAAAATTCACCTTACAGACTATTTATTGGTACTTCCATTTCCAATCCATTGATGCATAAATTAAAACAAAATATGAAAAAAAACTAACAAATTTTTTAGTCTAAAAATGTCAAATCAAAAGTGGTATTACAAAGTGAGATTGATTGATTATATAAATAAACGGTCCAATACACAGTGAGAAAATATTATTTTTATAAAAATTCACCTTAGAGGCTATTTATGTATACTTCATTTCCAATCCATTGATGCATAAATAAAAACAAACAGAATGTGAAAAAAAAAATTTTGTTAAAAATTTTTAAGTTAATTTGATGAAAAAATGTAGATAAAATCAAATAAAAATACCTAGTAATATATTAAACCCAAAAACGGCTAAATTTTACTTTAGATCCCTTAATAAAATCTAGCAACCTTAACAAGAAAGTACTATCAATTTAGGGAGGTTTTTAGTACTTCCATGTTGATATATTTTTGTAATTTATGTTAGGTAAGGTCCTATTTCACAAAATGAGTAAAATATCAATGTTTTTGATGTTCAGTACTGTTAGTACTTTTTTTTAGGGATCTAAAGTAAAATTTTGCCTGGCAATGTTAACAAAAATGCGTTAGATATTAAAACAAACGTTATTTACTCAGATTCTAATTTTTAATATTTGTTCACTGATATTTTATGAATATTTTGTTATATGTACCATAGGAATTTAACACTAAAGTTATTTTTAGGCCAACATTGCCAATTATTACAGGACTGCCGAGCATACGGCACTTCACCCTAGCCATGTTGATAATTTACGATGAAACGTAACTGCCGAGCATACGGCAATTCACCCTAGCCATGTTGATAATTTACGATGAAACGTAACTGCCGAGCATACGGCAATTCACCATAGCCATGTTGATAATTTACCATGAAACGTAACAAGCCTTAATTGTTAACTAGCAATTATAAGTTGCTAGAATAAAAAAAAAACTAATAATTTTAATAATTGTAAATGTGTTCTAATTGTCAAATAAATTTTTTTTATAAAATATAAATATATAATTTTGCTTGTTTAAAGTTATGTAATGATAAATTAAATTAACATGAATAAATTTTGTCTGAATAATGAAGGTCTAGTTTTTGATATCTCTATGCGGTAACAAGCACGAGGTCCATTAAAAAAATTCAATTTGGTCGAATCTAACAATTTGTTGAAAAGAGACGATGAAAGTTTTTAAGACTCTCGAAAGAATTGTTACTGGTGAACTATTGTTACCTGGAGAAAAACAACATCCTCTCTCCTCATCAGTTTGGTTTTAGACCATCTTTGTCGGTTACTGACCAGTTGGTTATGGTATACAACTTGGTAACTGAAGCATATGACAATGGTAATATTGTGGAGTTAGTACTTTTTGATTTTCGAAAAGCATTTGATGTTGTTGGTCACGACATTAATCTGTAAGCTTAAGACTTATTGGTGTTATGGATCCCCTATTGGGCTGGATTGCTAGTTTTTTATCTGACCATACTATGCGTGTTTCCATTGATGGTATATCAAGTCACTCGTCCCCAGTCTTTAGTGGTGTACCACCTGTTCACTTTTTGGTTTTTATCAATCACTTGGCTTCGAGTGTATCCTCTGGATGGTCCAAATTTGTGGATGACCTTAAATTGTTTGTGGTGTCATCCCTTGTCGAAGAGTCCTGTGCAGCCGTTGCCTCGGATTTGCACAAGGATTTTAATAAAATTTGTAGCATTGCAGAATTGTGGGGGCTGGCTTTGGCACCCAACAAATGTGCTAGACTACATTTTTATAACATTCCAGAAATATTTCCGTTGTCTGTTGTGTCCCTCAATTTGGAGCGCTCTGATTCTCGGAGAGACTTTGGTGTGATTATTGATACCAGTCTAATGTTTCATCTACATGTCTCTTCAGTGACACCAAAAGCATGTGGCGTTGTCTCTTCATTGCTGGCCGGAACTCTTAATAGGTCTCCTGCATTCAAGAAGGCACTTTGTTACCCATGTGAGACCCATTGTTGAGTTTTCCTCTCCTTTGTGGAATGTCAGCTTTTTGGGCGATTCTCGCAAAATTGAGTCTATTCAAAGACGATGGACTCGCAAAGTCGAGGGCTTGCCGTATTCGGAAAGACTACGGTACCTTGGGCTATACTAAATGAAAGGTAGACTGCTGCGGGCTGATCTTATCCTGGTCTGGCGTGTATCCTGTCCGGAGTCCCTTATTCCAGGAGACAGTGTCTATCTCCAGAACCACTAGAGGACATTCAAAAAAGTTATTTGTGCCTAGAGTTGAAACCGATGTGAGACATAGGTTCTTTTCAGTTAGGATTGTCCCGGTGTGGAACTCTTTGCCTGAGCAAGTTGTCTGTGCCCCTTCCTTGTCGGTGTTTAAGTATCGCCTACATGTGGCCCTTGGTGGTCGCTTGTACGAGTTTGATTGACTTGGTCTGTGTTAGAGTTCATTGTTTATTTGATTGCATTTTGGGTGTTTTTTGTTGTTGGACTTCTTTGGAGCAGTTTTCCAGCCTACGTGTTGTCTTGTTTAACCACACATCTGGCTGGCGCTCCTGTGAATTTGGGGGTAATCTTGCCACCCATCAAAGGTAATCAAAGGTAATCAGGATTCGAAATAATAGGCGTGGACGAAGTATCCCCGCTGTGCCCTACTGTACATGTTTTTGTTTTATGGCTATTAACATCCACAGACACTGATGAGTCCAGAAATACCGGCTCCAAACGAAATTATATAATGATGGTCATCCTGGGAGTCAATTGTTACATCTAAATAAACCTTAGGTTATCATTGGCACCCCCAATGCTTAAGCTAAGCTCTTGGTGTAAACAAGTCGAGGAAGTACACATGGCAGAAACGCTGAAGATCAATCTAGAATGAATAGAAAATGTCATTAGTTAGGTTCAGATGCACATGCAAAGTGGTTTTTACATGCAGGATGAATGTAAAACATGTTTTAGCATGCAAATCGTGCATGCAAAAACATGTTTTACATTCATCCTGCATGTAAAAAACACTTTGCATGTGCATCTGAACGCAACCATTAATTTATTTTCCTTAAAACAACTAGAGTTGAATTTGAACTCGTGACGTTATCAAGATGTTCATTAGTGACAACACACCACAGCTGATTTCCATCATTGCGCCAAGAAATGATTTAATCAGAGCCCCGTTCGTTGTGAAAATTTACCCATCGGATCGAATCCGAGAGTACACAACAAAGTAAATTTTCCAACATTTCTCAAAGAACATAATCGCCCACCCTTGACGACGTCAGAGCAACAACAAACAATGAGGCAAATCTATTGGTCAAAAAATGACAATCTATATTTAATCGAATGGACGGGCTTATGAAATGTCAACATTGGTCATGATTGGCGGATGAAAAATCCAAATTTCGGGGTCGGATCCCATGCCTTAAGTTTTTGAAAGAACAGAAACCACCATTTTGGATCCAATCCCGGGTTCGATCCGGCCCTCAAAAAATCCGTCTTAGTTTTTCGTCTTTTGCCCCAAAATAAAACCCACAAAAACAAATTATTTTTATTTAGGCCTATTTTAATATTTCAATTAAATGAAATATGGCGCTCAACAATCTTAGCAAATGGGCAAAATAGTGACAGGGCGGGATCGAAGTGTTTATGTAAACGAGAAAATAAACACTAAAGACATCCTGTCTTATCACTATTTAGCCATAATGGCAATAATAATAATGATAATAGTAATAATAAAAATAATAATAATAATAAAAATAATAATAATAATAATTGAAATTTAAAAAAGGTGAAAAAACGATCTGCCCTAATCTATTTTTATTTAGTATTTATTTATTTAATTGATTTTTTTTAATTTTTTCACCAATTTAAAAAACTCAACAAACACATTTTTAAATTAGGAATATTTTTTAGAAGTTTTTTGTGTTGGAATTTTTTTTACAGGGAAAATATCTATTTAGAGAAAAATCTTAGGAAAAACATTTTAGGGGTCAACTTTGTTAGGGAAAATTGCTTAGGAAAAATGTTTAGGGAAAACTTTTTAAATAAATATGCTTTAGAGAATTTTCTCTTAAATAAAAACTTTTTTAGAGAAATTTCTTTTAGAGAGAAACATTTTTCAGATAAAAACTTCTTTCAGGGAATTTCCTCTTAGGGAGAAACATAATTTCAGGGAAATTTCTCTCAGATAAACCCCTTTTTCAGGGAATTTTCTCTTAGATAAAAACTTTTTTCAGGGAAAAACTTTTTCCAGGGAAATTTCTTGTAGGGAAAAACATTTTACCGGGACATTTCTCTCAGTTAAAAACTTCTTTCATGGAAAAATATTTCTCATGGAATTTTCTTTTAGGTAAAACCCTTTTTTAGGGAAATTTATGTTAGATAAAACCCTTTTTTAGGGAAAATTCTCTTAGATAAAACCCTTTTTCAGGGAAATCAATCTTTCATGCAATTGCTCTCTTGACTTCGTCTTCGTCGTCGTTGTAGTCGTTGTAGTCAATTTTTTTGTCGCAACAAACGCCGCACAAAGCACACAAGATGATGAACAGGAAACAACCTGCAAGATGGTGGTTAGGTGAGGTTAGGTACTGCAAGATAATATCTTTAGATGGTGGTTAGGTGAGGTTAGGTACTGCAAGATATTATCTTTAGATGGTGGTTAGGTATAATAATTTTTTACTTTCATTTTATGTTTCATGATACATATGCTTGCGATTTTAACATATGTGAGAGTTAGTTTAGGTTAGGGTAGTTAAACTAGGTACTGCAAAAAATTTGAAAGTTTATAAAAATTTGGTGCTTCTACAAATTTTAAAGTTCTTCTTCCTCAACAGGAGGTTTCCTTGGTCAGTAAACGAATTATCTACAATAACACAACTGAGGTAACCCAAATTAAAATAACAAAGAGCTTACCTCACTTGTGCTATTGTCTATTATATATGGATTGACAATAACACAACTGAGGTAACCCAAATTCAAATAACAAAGAGCTTACCTCACTTGTGCTATTGTCTATTATATATGGATTGACAATAGCACAAGTGAGGCACCTCTCATTCAAATAACATAGAGCTTACCTCACTTGTGCTATTGTCTATTATATATGGATTGACAATAGCACAAGTGAGGTA
>JARUHE010330022.1:0-19145 GCA_031471125.1 Archaeomysis grebnitzkii | reverse complement strand
TATTTATATATATAAATGATAAAAAATGTCAGTGAAAGCAACAATAATTATAAATGTAAATAGTTTTCTTTTATTTCTGTAATTATTTGATGTTATTGCATTGTATGTTTTTTATGTTCATGTTATTGTGGGTCATGGTGTATAACAATATAGGATATAGTAATAAAACTTTATATAGTGGTAAAAATAATAGTAAACAATAATAACAATAATGTTAGTAACACTAACAATAACAATAGCTGTACCAATTGTTAACCTATGCTAATAATAATACTTTTATTATAAGTTTATCATAGTTTCTCTACACTCTTTCCTAGCCTGACTAATGACTAATTTCAATGAAATCTTGGAGCTACCTCATCTAATAACTTATAACTAATAATGATAAAAAAATGCTGAACTTTTTTGTCTTATAAATCATGAACATTATTGTTATTGACAGAATTATTATTACTCTTATTTTTTATCATTGTTATAATTTTTACAATCATTATCATCGTTATTATCATAGTCTTATTGAACGTGGTTTAAGTTTTTTGTTATTACAAAATGCTAACTTTGTCATACTTATTTACCTATGCAGAACTTATATAAAAAACTTACTTACTAATGTGTGTATGTATTATCAATATAACTATGCATTATCTTGTTAGCTTAAACACCTAACATTAGTAAACTAATTATTTGAAATAGCTCTTAACTAGCCAACCTTACAAAATAATTGCAATTGAAAAAAGGAACGCGTCCATTCGCGCATGCGCACAACCGCCTTTTCTTGACCAGGTCTAAAAGAGGCTGAAAAGTTGAACGTCGTCAACGTTGTAGTAGGTGACCTGTTCCACTCCCGTTCGGTGGCGAGAGAGAAAGAGTCATTAAGCGCGAGAGAGAAAGAAAGAGAGGTTGAAGTAGTCTCGTGAAACTCTCCAGTTCAGTTGCGAGTTGTCTGTTGAAGTGAGATGTGGTGCATTATTGTCTCTTCATGAATTATCTTGCTGAGTTTCTTCCTTTTTCATTTTGATATCTTAAGAAATGTTTACATTCATCAACAGTTCTTTACAATAACAATATGTGAATGATATCAGCACTAATACTTTTATTATTTGGATTTAGTTTATTAATTTAGTGTTTATTAAGACTGTGAATAATAATAATCATATGCTGCAATAAGGACAATTGTAAGTAAAAATAATTTCATTTTTGTTTTTTAATATTAAGCCTAATTAATTGAAATTTCAGATATATTTTTTACATTTTTTTTAAATTTACAAATGGGCTCTTATTATTTTGCTCACATGCTTAACCTTTCCTACTGGAAATTGCACATAAGTTTATTATTATAAATTATTTTTTGTTTTAATTTTTATTTTTTTCTAAACAAATAAAGTTTAGCTGCATTTTATTTCATTCAATTCACGTGATTTTGTTTCACACACAGGCTTGCCTGTATGTTCATTTTTTTAAATAAGTTCATCAAGTAGACTTATAAAAATTCATAACCTAAGTCTGGTCCCAACTGCTAAAGCCATGTGTGAAGTTGAATACGTTTACAAAAAAATATTATAATTTTAGATATGTTAAATGAAATAGGGTAATAACTAATGAAGTATAGACCATAGCAAATTATTAATTTTAACCAAATAGTCCATTATTGCTCGGAACTATAGCCTGACTTGTGTATTATGCATACACATTTATATTTCATAGAAGGTTATTAAAATGACTGAAAAAAAACATTATGGTAGCTAGCTTACCTGGACTAGACGTTTTATTTTTCAAATTATATTCAGGTTTTTTATACAAATAGCTGACTAATAACAAAATTATGAAAATTTATAACTTCAAAATTAATGTTTTATTATTTAAACCACAAAAAAAAACAATCATTTAATTCAATTATGTATGCACATTCAATGAATAACCTATAATATATATTAATGCTAATTTAACTCGGCTATGCTACCAATTACATGTTATATGCACGTATGAATGTATGTGTTTGTATGCTAATGATATAAGGTGTGATATGTCAAACATAAAAATTAGTTCATAAACTCCTACAATATTTGTTTGGCCACATATTTTGAAGATTGATTAGCCTGACAAATCAACTGTATCTAGAGCTGGAAAATGATTGCCCATACCAGTTCATTGTAATTCCTTATCTTTACTAATATTCTTATCTTAGATTAGAACCCATTGTGTGAAAGCTACATTTAATCAACTAATCAATATATTATCACAGATTGTACATTTTATAACCGAGAGTTATCAGTTGGACTACAACTACTGTATTTAAATAAAACCTTGAACCACAAAGTCCTTTACCATGGCAAAATATAATTGCTGTATCCTAATAACTTGCTAAGTTATTCCTAGAATTAATTTCAGAGCTATCCCTGAATTAATTTAAAAGTTGAAATAAATTGAATGAGTAATGTAGCACAATTTGACCTCGTACAGATTTTGTACAACTCACTAAAGTTCTTATCTGTTTTAGTCAACTGATAAAGATTAATACATTTCCTCTTGTTAAAAATAATACGAATATCTACAAAAAAATTCGCCACTTAAACATTTTGTGCTCAAAAAAGTACAAAAGTCTTTAAATTCAACTCGTCCATATTCATAAATTAAGTTTAAAATTAAGCATAAATATCAAATAATTGAATTGCGTTGAATATTTAGAATGAAATCGATATCGATTATCCAACAAAACAAAATATCTTCAAAATTAATTCCGTTTCAGAAAATATTTTTTGCTACAAATTTCCTAGAAATATATTTATAAAAACTGTGCCACTGGTGTTCAAGTTGATCTCGCACATTAAAAAAATGAGACTAAACAAATTCGGGTTTTCTTTATTACTTTATGGCGTGGGTCTTAGAGGATTTGACGATGCTGCTAAAACCCCCAACAGAGCTGTTTTATGATACATTTGTCAAATGTTTTTTTGGGCTCCATCGTTTTATTACTTAGGTCAAAAGCCATTAGTTATGGTTTTTCAAGAATTTTCTTCCAGTATGTATACCGATTTCCTGGCATGACATCATCCTCTTGTATTGGCATGTAATTTCCAGTTTAGAACAAATCCACAATTGGAACCAACTGAAGTTCAACTTTATGGTTTCTCCAATGAGCTATTTTAAACAACTTCTTACTTCCATGTTATTTATTTGTCTATAAAGTTGTTTGTCATACCTACATATTTTCGGAAATCCACAAATAAATATATTGTATGTGCATATAATAAATTTAATATTATATTGCAATTAAATTATTGAACAAACAACTTTTAAGACTAATCTCGGAGCATTCTATGTTTTTGTCACATGTGGCAGCGTAGTAGCAGGCGGCAGAAAGTGCTTCAAATGGTCACAATGGGTCCCGAACAATTCTTCTCACAACGGGTCCTCAAGCCGTCCTTTGGACCCATTCACGGTGGCTGCAGAGTCACACACTGCCGGTGACTTTGCCAAAAAAAGCTTCATAAATTTTACTAAAATTCTCCCAAATTATTTATTCATTATTTTTGGTAATTCTATCAAAGTTGTGTTGTTTATTTATGCAAAAAAATAATTTGTTTTGTTTTCTAAAATATAACTTTTACCTTTTTGTTTTGTTCAACATGTGTGTGAAATTGTTTTTTATTTACGTCTGGGAGGTGAAAGGTGACCACTGACTTTTTTTTACCCTACAAAAAAACAACAAAGTTACAAGTTTTTTAGCCACACGTATTCAGACCAAATCATAATTTTAATAATAACTCTCAAATATTAATTCGGTTTATTTTAAAGAAGTAATTTTTATGTTTTAAAAAACTTTTATTCTATGTCTTAACCAGAATTTAGGGCAATGCTAACTTTTTATGGTTTTCATTTGGAGTAAAAAACCAATTTTTTCTAACTTTTAACCTCGTTAAACTTAGCTTTTGTGTAGCTCATGGCAACAATGTATGGTTAAATTATTTATTGTAAAACTTGTGTAATCCCAACAATTATTTACAATTAATTATTAACTTCATGTATGGCGCAAGTTTTTCAGTCTAAAGCTAAACGTAAAATTACGATTGTGTAATGTCCATATGCTATTTGCAGCTTCTACATAAATAAAACATTAGTTTATTTATATTACTTTTGATGTTTTTAAGGTAAAAGTAATTAATGCAACATAACATACAAAAATAATGCATTCAAACTTGAAAGTATTTTTATTTAAATGAGGGTTTCCTCAGTTGATTTCTCGATGGTTATCTGTTTAAGTAATTGATAATAAGTTAGAACAAAAGTGAAATAATTTGCATCATTTTCTAAAAAATAACCTAAATTTTAAATCTTGAATGAAAAAAGATTTTCAACATGTTTATGTTTTTGAAAAAGAATCTTCTTTTCTCACTCCTTATTTTATTATTTTTCTATTTCCCTTCTTTATCCATTATCTTCTGTCTCATTCTCTATTCTGCTTTTACTATGCTTTCTTATCCTTTCTAGTTATCCATCACTTTTTATTCATCTATTCTGTTTTTACTATGTTTCTTTTTATCCCTTCTCCTTCTTCATCACTATCGATTCCTCTATTCTCATCAACATTAAAACCAACTTGATATACAGAATTGCTGAAGTATTTCTTACAAACCATCTAACCAAAATCTGAATTTGTTTATTTCACATTAGCAAGAGAAACTTCCATTGAAGTTTTAATGAGGACAATTAAACGAATATTTTCATACTAATGATCGTTTCTAGACCTTCTTCTTCTTTAACGTTGAGCTGACTTTTTATTCTGACCTTAATTTGACATTCTCTTTTAAGCCTAAACAAATATTTCGAAATAAATTAAGTCGACCTCTATCGAAAGTTCAAATCGTAGGTCTTATCATTTCTCCTTTTTTTGTAGGCCTAGATGAAGCAAAGGTCACACGAGTAGGCCTTAATTCTCAGAGGAGAGAAAAGGGTTAACAATTACATTCCTTTGTTTTGTGATCACCTTAGATTGTGTTTTCTTTAATAACAATCCACATTAGTGTCAGGATTTAACGTGTCATGAAATCTTCCAACAAACAGAATAATTACCTTTCATAGGCTGTGAGTTTGTTTATTTTTTGACCAGCACCACACTGAGATGGACCAAAGGCTTATAAGTTTTGGTAATTATTACCCAATTTGGGTTTTCCTTTGTTAATCGCAACTTTGTAATTCTAACAGACATATACAACATTGATTTTGCTTAATGATCAAAACTGACTTATTTCTTGTTTGTAAATCGTATTTAAAAGCTTAGAATTAGTAAAACCTTTAATCCAATGCTTTGCTTTTGTCGAAATTGATATAACCTGTTCCTCGACATTCTCATAGGCCTACAAGCCTCAGGGTACATGGTCAATGTTGAGGTTGTGTTCGGTGGGTCAAAGATTTTACAAGTTTTTTTTACCTCTCGACACTGATTCTTTTTACATTGCTCGAGAAAACGTTTTTATGCTACAGAAATATTCATTACAAATAAGTTTTTATTTATTTTTAATTAACATAACCAGAATGTGTAATAAATTGAATTTGTTATTATTAAATATTTTTTCAACATATTTTAATATTGTTTATGTTTTCTGCCATGCCATACATCCCTTTTGTACTGTAAAAAAATGACTCCTGTGCACTATTAAAAAAATTGTGGAAAAATATTTAATTTTTCTGACTGAATTATGTTTTTAGAATAATAGTTTTCTGTTGAAAAAATGTATTAATTGAATAAACATAGAAAAAATAATTTTGTTACAACAAAAATTAAATTATGGTATTCCCTTGTTGGTTGTAAATCCATTCATTCTCTGTTGGGATTTTGCTTTTAAAAGTATGTTTAATTAATTTCTTGTTTTTGAGTGAATAACAAATATTTAAAAATAGAAAAATTGTAATTATCAAGAGCTTTAAATATAGACCATTAAGTTATGTATGTATGGATAGTTATCTATCCTTATATTTAATTCATTTTTATTCCGAATAATTGTGTAATACATTTGAAAAAAAACCCACTTAAACTTGAATAAGTTCACGGAGAATAGGTGGTCAATATACAACACTATTTAATAATAAGTTTATATTTATAATTAATTTTTCAAAGATCTTTAAAATTATGTTTATAAACATATGCTATAATTAAATGTAACTTTAAATGATTTTTTAAAATGAGAGATGGTTATCAAGTTTGTAGTTTTGAACTTTAACAACATTCTAGTTAATTAATTGCGTTTTGTTATAGGTAACACAAGTTGTTAAATGGTCTTGAGATGTAGTCAACTAATCGAAATCCACATCAAAACTAATTACAATTAATTATAAATTAAAATTATTTCTGGTCAATTTTTTTAATATTCATAAAATTAATTAAAACTTATTTTATAGTTCTAAGAAAAATAATATTTTATTGAAAGGTTTCGAAAAGGTATAATTTTTCTGTAATTTCAAATAGTTATTACCTATAAGTTTATAGCGAAATAAGTTCAATATTTATGATTATATTGAGTTTTTGTATCTACCATAAAATAATTAGGCCTATACTTGAAAAAGATAATCATAAATAAAAACATGTAACATTAAAAGTTAAATTCTGTTTCTGAACAGACTAATAATTTTATAAATAAAATTATCCGAATGTAGGCCTAAAATGCATTAGACATTTTTTGCCTTCCACAGGTCTACAACAACAGGAGCGTTTCCTCAGTTTCCTACGAGGGAAACTGATGTAAATCCCGATTTTGTTTTGTTTGCAAGGATCGTAGTTTGATCACCCCACTTCTGATCACCCCCGCCCCTCCTTCTCCTCCTATAACCTGGGTCAGTTGGGATCCTTTGTCCCTTCTGGATTAATAGGGGCTGACTGGGACATTCGACTCTAGCCTAGCATGCCCTCGCCGGCCTAACCTGAGGGCATGTGATGATGATGATGATTTCATGCTCTCCTCTTGTTGATGATGATAATGATGGAGATGGAGATGCACAGTACCAACTTAAATTATGTTTTGTTGAAATAATCCATCGAATGTTTTTTTTATTAAAATTTAAAAAAATCATGATAATGTTGAATCATTTTTTCAACACTTCATCATTGGAAGTAATAATACATTTTTTGGTAGTCAAAGTATATTGTTTTGAAAGAAAATTATTTCAAAGTCATTTTTCACGTTTTTTATTTAATTTGTTTTATGTTTGTAATAATTCATAGTTTTATCATGACATATATTTTAAGTATTGATTAATAATGTTAGGTTTATCCATTTTTAATAAGCAATGTTTTATCTCTCTAATTATATGATGAATCTATATGAACTACGAGACGAGTTTGACTTGTCTATAAATCTTTAATTCTTTCTTCTGTGTGTGTGTACGTGTGTATGTATACAAGGATTGTTCCTTATTATCGTTGATTTATATATATATATGTATATATATGTATATATATATATATATGTATATATATATATATGTATATATGTATACGTATACTTTTTTTAATAATTCTATACGAGGAAGCATCAATCAGTACCTACAATAAATTGAATACATCAAGCTTAATTACATGAATGAAAATACAAATAAAGATACACAAACAACTGAAATATGATTTGTAATTCGTCACTTAGTGTTGTTATTAATGTATGAATTGATAAATAATTTTATTTACATTGTAAAAAATCTATTTGGGTGAACTAGTTGTGATAAAAAACGTAACTTGGGGGAGAAGCTTTGTCGAACCCATTTACCAAAAAATGGGGGAGTATTATAACCTCTTCTATAGACATGTCTATTGAATACAAGATAAAAAACCCAAGACCTATATTCGTAAGTTTTTTATTTGAACTTAGGCCTACGTTGAGTTCAGAAGAAAGGGAACTAGTGTCGATTTTTTATAGCTTCTGTATTGTTGATAAAAACACAAAATATTTCACAACTCTTTTATGTTTCACGTGTTGAAAAATTAATTTATTTTATGATTTTATTTACTCTCATATTTCAATATTTTATATTTTAAATTTTATTAAAAATTTTAAATTTATCAATCATAACTTTTTGATTTCTTAATAAAAATATTGAGAGGGTATTTCCAAATTATCTTTAATTTAAAAATGCTTTGAAGTAATTACCAGTTTTAAAACTTCTCTTCAAATGCATTTAATATTCCATTTCAACCTGAAACATAATACTAGAACATATATATACTTGTATAGTTAAGTTAACAATGCTCTTAACATCTCTCTATCTATGATAAACACATTGACATGTATCCTTTCTTCACCATACCTGAACCGCATTGAAATATTGTTAGCAGATAAATGGCACACAAAACACGTGGTATTGTATTGCAATTCTTGAGGTACCTTGTGTGTGTATTTGCATATTAGAGTTGCAAACGCGTGTCCGTAATGTTTTGCCCATTGTAATTGGTGAGTAACCGACAATTATTATGCAGACTGCTTTTTTCAAAGGTCAGGTCCTGTATTTAAATCCATTTCTTTGTAGCTTTTATTATCTTTTACTTTGGCTTCTTTCATCAACACTTTAGGGGATCCGGAGAATTTTGCATTTATTTGATGAGATTTCTTACAAATGTTTCAATGCAATTAATTGTATGTAAAATTGTTTTTTGAAAAATGTAATATGTTTGTAAAATATACACATTGAATAAATAAGTTTATTAAGCAGTAATTTATCGGTCTACTATAATTGCTATTATAGTTCAATTTTATAATTATCTTTACCGGTTTTTCATGGCAAAAATGTATTGGAAATGTATTTTCAAGCATAATTTTGCTTTGCTTACAAAATGGAAGAAAAGCAATCTTCTATTAAAGAAACCTTTATTAAATGTAAGAAAACATTAATTAAAGTCATCTATTCATTCCTTTTCCTCTGATCCAATAGTTATGTTCGCTCAAGAAGTAGAAAGGGTTTTCTTAGCTGAAATAATCTTGCATGTTTGATCGCCGGGCTAGACTCCGCACATGTTGGTCTGGTTGACCTTTCTTTTCCAAGATCGTCGCTTGCAACACACCTGCCTTGAACATGTGCTTAGCACCTGCATGTCCTGTTCAACGACACATGTTTAGCTTGATACTCATTAGCAACGACTTCTCGATGTTTAATGAACAAAGTTTCGAAAAGTTTGAAAATAAACTTAACGGACTTAACTTTTCATATGCTGGATGGCGTGTTTATTTCACATTAAATAAGGTTAAAAATAAAAAGTATTGGATAAAAATATGTTCACATTAAATAAGGTTAAAAAGTATTGGGTAAAAATATGTTCCTTTATCATTTTCTAAGTTAGTTAGGCTATTCTCTTTTCCATAGTTGTTGTCTCTCGGAATGTTTAATGTGTTTTATTAACAAATTAACATTTAAAATCTAAGTCAACGTAGTTGAATTAAATTTACACAATTTTACTATATTTTCAATAGTTGAATGATTATTAGGCTGTAGAATACAATGTGGTTGAATTACAACACTGATTGGGTAGTTTTAAGTCACATTCATTGAAAAACAGAACAATTGTGGTGAATTATTGTGCCACGAAATAAAACAAGTCTTACGTCTTCAGAAATTCATCTCCTAATTTAAACCATTGTCTTCAAATGCAAAATAACAAAACGTGTTGAATAATTTTAAGCTGCTAGTTCTCTCTGATATGAAGGTATTTATATAATGTATATATTTGTATATGTATATATAAATATATGGGAATATATATATATATATGCCTATATATATATATATGTATATGTATATTTATATATAAATATATGGGAATATATATATATATATGTCTATATGTATATATGTCTATATGTATATATGTTTATATTTATATATGTCTATATTTATATATGTATTTTTAGTTATACCCTATTTTTTGTTTATCCTAAATTATTTGAATACTGTTGAAAATGTTCTCATTGTTTGGAAGCAAATTTAAAACAAGTTTAATCCCTAACTGTTTATTAACTTTCTTATTCGAATGGAGATTTTGACCAGTTTTTGTTTTATTTAAATTGAAAGAACATCACAATTACGATAGGCCTAAACCCGTTGCCATATTGCAGATAGAAATCTAAACCTAGGTTGATTAATAATTTTTGCAGCTGTTCCATGATCCAGATTCCATAAAGAAACCAGTTCTAATTTTTGTTCTTTCGTTTGATTGTTTCTTTAGATGGACTCAAAAAATCTTTTAATCAGTGTACAAAAGTTCGTTATTCATTTAGATAGGATAAAATAAAGGTTTCAGGAAGTCATGAATAGTCCCTCAATAATGCATAAACTGTTTAAAAATATCTAAACATCCAAATTATGTTTATTTCCGCATAATCTCTATAATTATTGGGACTTTGCTTTTAATAACCGACAGTTTGGGAAACACAGATGTTCGTCATTTGCATTTGAGAAAAACATATTTTATAGTTAAAGTTTATTTAGTCCTATATCATCAATCATTTATGTTATCTATGTTACATTTTTAATATACAATTTAAATGTTAATGATCAATACTTCACTTTGAAAATGTATTTAATTTGAATTAAACATTACACTTTTTTGTCAATGTCATTATTTACCATTAAATATGTAATAAAATAACCCATTAGATTTTCAACATGTTTTAAAACCTTTAAAGTAAAAGACAAACATTAACCGTTAAGTTTGAAGTTTTATGAAAACCAGTTTAGGTCATCTTGAATCGACAGAAAATCTTGCAATCACCTGTATCGATTGACCCAAGCACAAACATGCAAAATTGATGCGTTTGGCAGTGAGGCGAATTTTTGTTTGATTACATGTAAGTGAATTGATGCAATAGAATGACGCCTTGCCTGGTATAGCCTAGCCTAGTCATTCTTGTTGAACTTCCACTAACAATATCTTCTTGCTTTTGGATGGTAGCCAACATTCCTCCCAATCTAGGCCTAACATAAGCTAGGTCACATAAATTCACTAGCACTAACCTCACTGACTGATGTACACATTAAGTAGTTTTTATATGTGTGTGTAAAATATTTTATGTAGACGATCAGTTGGTTATACTTTGAATTATTCACAGTAAACGATGTTCCAAAGTTATAATTGAGATATATAGTCCTACTTTTTATTTGAATAAAATTTTTTTCATACATGATTATCACAAACATTAAATTGCTTTATAAAATAATAGTTTTTCATAAAAACATGGTTTAGTTTACTCAAAAACTAAATATTTTGTATTCCAAAATTATTTTCATATTATCGAAATAAAACGTTTCGGGGGACATGTTAAATAAATCTAAATAAATCACATTTCCAATGGACAATCAGGAATTTGCGGTAAAGTTGTGATCTATCACACACGAGACAAATGTGTTGACAGAAACGCATTAGTTCTAATGTATCCTGAAGGTTTAGCTGGAAGAACAATGGAAACCCAGGGACGGCGATGGCTAAACGAGATGTTAATAAGCGAGGAATTATTACTCGAGCAAAGGTCAGGTCGATGAGGTCAAACCGTAATTCTGTCGATGTCTGGTCAAATATTCTTCCTTTCCTTGACCTTAATTTGAATGTCTTGTCCATCAAAACAAAAGGTGTGAGATGAGAAAGTATTTTGGAGGACTTCATTATCTATTTACATGGATTAAAATATTTAAAGTTTTGGATTTTATTTACACGAATCAAAAATGTAAAGTTTTGGATAATGATGAATTGTTCATGTAGTTCGAGGCTTAATTCTGAGCATCTGATGGTAGCAGCAGTTAAAAAGTTGTTTCACATTCATGTCCGTAAATAATGAAATAAAATAATCGTTAAAGTGAATTGTTGTTCGAAAGTTTTTAAGATGATGTCAATTATTTGCATCGGAAATCGTTTTATATTTAGGAAATCCTATTATTATAATTACATCAAGTGTGTGTGTGTGTTTGTTTGTTTGTTTTGTTGTATAAACAAATGCTAAACAAAAACTAACCTTTCACACCTGTAACAAGTTTGTTGAACGAAGTAACAAAAAGTTTGTTGCAAAGTTGTTTGTAATTTTTCTTGTTTAATTGTTAAAGTTTAAAAAAAACGATAAGTTGGTTAGCACTGTTATTTAAATGACATTTTGTTTTTAATTATTAACGAGACTTTTTAAATTATTACGTAAACTGAAATGTTTCTACCTTTTTACTTGATTAGTTGTAAAACTGTAAAGTTTTCTCCAAAGTTAAAGACACTATAGGTCACTTGCAGTAATAGGGAATAATTCCGCCCACATTGGTCATAAATTAGAGAAAATAAATATAAACCTAAGGTAAACCATCGCAGAGGTGAGGCCTAAAGTGAACTCAGGTACCCTGACATCACAGATCGACCCAACCTCTTTCAAGTTGGACAACATTCCTGTCTCGACCCTATTGCTCGTGGCCACATCAATTCCGTACCACCTCCGTGCACGTAGGAACAAATTCGTCACAGCCATAAGGACGAATTTGTACTGTTACTCCAATGTATTTTGGTACTTAAGGCAATGGCTGGTCGTGCGGAAGAGGGTTGAACTCCTGCTGCTCACTCGAGGGCATTTGTCCTGCAGGATTCTGTGCAACTGGTTCTGCTCTGGATTATCAGAAGCTGTCGAATTAAATCTGCCTAAGATGACCCTTCCCCCTACCAAATAAAATCTAGATATTCTCGGACATCAATGTTGTCTTAGGCTTAAATAAAAATTTAAATAACATACAATATATATTTTAAATTAAATTGAAGAATCATGTTGGATTTTGACCTGTTTTCTGCTGTTTTTAGGAAATTGTGTATTTTTTTGTTCCTGCGAAATATTTTTATGATGATTTAATAATTGTACGGGCTATATTAAATCAAAGTGATTCAAATAGCCAATTACATTATTCATATTCATATATAGTTACGGATACACATTACTACAGTTGATAACATTTTAATGTTATATAAGGTTGAATACAATGAAAAATTGTAAAGTAAGCATATTTGTTTTACTTTTTACATGTCTAATTGCGGTTTTAAAATATTTTTTAAACTTGAAAGAATATTTTTATAAATCATATTTGGTTTGGTTTATAATTTAAAAAATGGCTTAAATGGCACGCCCCACTTAAGGTATAAATTTTACATTCGACTTCTTCTGGTTTTTCCCTTTTAAGAACAATCTTATGAAGAATGGGTTTTCATACACATTCACAAACACAATTACGTTTATTTGAATAACAATACAAGTTATGAATATTTGCCCCCATTAAGTGAGCTCTGTTTCTTTTTCTTTGTGTGTAACAGTTCTTGGAAGGTATTACCAATTGACCAGATCTCATTCATTTGTAGTATATCATCTCGGATCTATGCCTTATGACCAATTTTAGAAATGATAATGATAGTATTGAAAGATGAGAACCAATAGTTTATTTACTTCACTTTATTTATTTAAATTTCAATTTAATAAATGAATATATATCCCGACAAGCATGAGTACATAAATGTACAAATGTATTATATATTATCCAAATAGTGTTATCATTTTAGACTCAAGCCATAGAAATCCCAGCAGCTACCAAACTGTTTAAGTAATTGGCTTTGTCAATAGTAAATTGGTAATGTATTAAAACCATCTTTAGTTTGACCTTATGTATTGTTTGCTATATAAAGACATGGATGTGTAAAGTCAATATCCATATTGTGTTATCATATAATGATGAAGAATGCTCATTGTATTACCAATAATAAGTCACTGTAGTTATTTTTTAAAGATTAACCTAAGTACCTTAATACACTTTGATATTTATTAGATTGAACATGGTTAGTATTGGTGTATTGCTTTATATTTTTACATTTATTAACAAAGTATAATCTATTCTTTCTTACGAATTGCTTTGTATAAATATTTTGAAACCACTTGACTCATTAACTAACCCTAATTGTCCAATTACTTTGAAAACTGACCAGTATACATACCCTAAACATATTTTTTATTGAATTCTGCACGATTTTTGTACGACATCCTGTATACTCGTGTTAAACTTGTATTCTATACCTCTTTTAGTAGTCCGCATTAATGGAAGTAAACATGTATGTATACTTTAATACATGTATCTATAATTAATGCAGTTATGTATACTTAAATACATTTATATATACTGTATTTGATACATTTATGCAAACTTTATTAAGTTTATGTATGGTTTTATGCATTTATGTATATATTGTTAGTGCATATATGTATACTTGGATACATTTATTAATGTATACTTTAATTTATCCACTTGTTTTGAAGTGTTATGCCTCTTGACCTATGATTATCTAAACGAGGCCCTTAACCCTTCAACTGCCTCACATCAAATAGAAATTCCTTTTAATCATGTCGATATTGACGGCATTCCCATTTAATGGCTACTTGTTGGGGTTTCTTCCATTTTATTTCCATCTTTTTAGCTTCGAAATAAATCATTAATTAGATTTGTCGTTTATTGTTTGTGTTTTTGATGACATCAATAACAATGGTAATATTATTGGTGTTTGTAATATGTTAAACGTTTTTCATGTTACTTGCATATTTGTTTGATAAATCATTACATTAATTTTGTATTGCTAATATCATTAAGGTCATCTTTTGATGGTATTATTACTGTTATTATTATTATGATTATTGTGCTAGATGTATTGTTATCAACAGTGATAACCTTTGATTATCTGGTTTGATGACTTTTCATTGGCCTTGTGGCCAATTAGATTTGTCCATTGTCTTTCAACTCGATGTGGACTTCTTGACCCCCTGGCTTACAATTACCCGGGTGAAAACCTTTTACCCTTCTCAGTTACTCAATTACCCTTCCAGTTAACCTTTTACCCTTCCTTTTACCTCGGCTACCCGTTTGGCTCATAAGGTGAGGATATTTCATGGCAGTTACATAGGTTAGGTTGTTCAACATGGTAGTTGATGTAGGCAAATGAAATGTATAATTGAAAGATCGTATGCATTATTTTTTTATTAGTTTATAACTCGTTAACATGAAGTTGTACAATCAGCATTGTCACAAATATTTGCCTTAATTTCAAGCTATAGCCTTGAATAATCTGACATCAACGTTGAAAGATAACGTCTCGAGATTCGATGTCTCGACAATGTAGAATTCATTTTCACAACACTCGAGAATGTTTTCATATTAAAATGTCACGTATTTCAATATTAAAGTTTTCTTCAAACAAAAAATGACTTTATTTGTGTCAGCAGTTTTATATATTTTATCAAAGGTTGTTCAATAAATAAACAAATATGCGGTTTTCAACTATATCATTGTTACTTTAATTTAATTACAAAATACATATTCTTAACTTTTTCTATAAGAAATAAAAACCAAACTAGTTATTTAATTGGTATCTTGTGAAGCTCTAGCCATAATGGGCGAAATAATGAATAGTTTTGTCAACCACCACCTCAGCTGGTTTCTCGTACGGTCTATGTAGAAGGTTAATTCTAATCTTGTGTGTATAAAGCGAATTTGGCAACGATCTCTGACGCTCTATGCTGGTACAAACACAAAGTTTGTCTACATTTGACCTTTTCATGTCGATAAGCTTGTAATTACGTCGGAAATCAATTGAGTCGTTGTAACACCCAGTAAAAAAACGTTTTGTTTCTCTGGCTTTAAATAATAATAATATTGGAACTTTTCAGCACAAATATTCACAGTTTGTGTTGATGCAACCATTGTGTAAATAAACAAAAGATTCGTCTCAAATGATTTTGACCTAAGGGACAGTGCCACTATAGGAGTGCCATTGTTAGTTGTTACCCGAGGTCAAGGGGCGGGGCTACGCCACCAGGATATGGCACTTAATGTGTCGTCTATCTAGCAAGATGCCATCTCTAGCTCAAGTGTGCCAAGCTTTTGTATCGCCTTTACAATTTTCGCTTTTAAACCGTTTTTCAATCTATTTCATTTATATTTGTTTGTTAGTTTTTTGTTCGTGCTTCGATAGTTTAAAAGTTTCATCTTCATATCACATTAAATGTTGTGCTTTGGGTTTTCTTTTGTGTGAATGCAAGTATGTTTGTGAATTTATTTTCAATCTAAGGTTAACCGGCAATGAACCCATCAACTCCATCTAGTGATGGGTCTGTGAAGTAAAAATGCTCACACTAACTATCTAAAGCCATCCTTGTTAAGTAATGACGTTGTTTTACACCAGATTACTGAACTAATTATGACTAATATTATTCAATGAATAACTAATTAGATTATGATGATCAATGTCTAATAAATCGTTCTTTTATAACTTGCTTGTGTGGGATCGATTTGATCATGTTTAAGATGTAATTAAATCATTAATTACAATTAATTTTAAAAGCCAGACGATTCTTTATCTTCACTTGTATTAGCCAGATAAAACATGTTCTTGTAATTCACAAACCTAATCAAAGTAGACGCAAAACAATTGTTGGTTTTCAAAGAATTTTTTTAACATTTTATATCAACCTGAGTAGAAATGTTTTGTTTTATTTAATGTTATTTTACAATGGCTCTTAGTATTATCTCGGGTTCAATAACACTATTAATGTTATTTAGTGTTATATAATGTTATACAATGTTATTTAGCGTTATTTAATGTTTTTAGTGATATATTGTTATTTTACAATGAATCATAGTACTATTTCGTGTTACATAACGCTATTAATGTTATTTAGTGTTATTTATTGTAATTTAATGTTATTTCATTATGACTCTTAGTAGTATTTCGAGTTATATAACACGATTAACGCGCTTATAACATATGTTATTATTGTTAACAATAGTAATCTGAACTAATGACAAACATAGTTAGTTTAATTATATGAGCAAATCCATAGTTAGGTATTGTTTTTTACAGAATATGTTTAACTTTACATTCTATTTCAGTAATTCTATTAAAAAGCTAGCCTCGTTCCCTACTAGCAGTAACTATCCAATCCTCGAGGTAATAAAGAGTGTGGCCCACAAATAAAACACATGGAATAATAAAAACGGAGCGTACATTGGTGATCCTTTAAATCCACCGTCCATGTGTGCGAATGAATGTCATTTCTCAAAGGGTTAATAATTCCATATGGCATCCCTGAACATTAAAATGTGCTTTACTTCTATTTCGTCGTCTGTTCAACGTTAGTTGTGACCTGCATCATGTCAAACCAACCATTTGACTTTTATCTATTATTATTAACCATTATTATTAAACATTTAATTACTAACCATTATTATTAAACATATAATTATCAACTATTATTCTTAACCACTTAAAGCTAACCATGGGATGTTAACGTGCAAATGTTCACCATTTAATTATTTACCATGTATAGGCTCACCATTTAATTAAAACCGTGAGTTTTAATGTAAATCTAACTATTGCATTATTAACCATTAGAAACAACTATTGAATTATCAATCATGCAAAGGGTCACCATTTAACTATATTAAATCATTCATTAGTTGAATTTAGCTTTATAATTTAAAAAATAAATGATACCCTTAAAAATGTAGTAGGTGTTAAACGTAAAAATATATTATATTTATGTCAATAAAAGTCCAAACTGCTTAAATGAATAATACAAGTTATTGCCACAGATAAAACTTCTTGAAAATAAAAAACTACAAAGTTGGAGCAAGTCCAAAAACTGCTTAAACAGATTCTTATTTTTCCGAAATTTTCGAATTTGTTTTGTGAAACTATTTTTTTTTCCTTTTTGTAGATTTTTTTTTAGTTTCATACTTTTTAAACTTTTAAGGTTTTGAGGACATTAATGTGAATACATTTATTAAATGGCTTTACATATGCGAATTAAAAAAATATCAATTAGTGAATACAATGTTGAAAAGCAACGTAGGTCTACTTTTTCGTAGTAATTTGAATTAATTATTTATTTTTTTGTTTAGTTATCCACAGAAACTTTTTAATGAGTTGTTGTGTGGATGTAGATTCGAGTGATTAGTCAGTTGTTGGTTGATTAGTCATGGAATTCAGTTTCACAAGTTGCTCTTGTCATTTGATATCCTAAAGTCCTTTCAGTTATGATCGTGTTTGTTCTGATAAGTATTACTTTTAATGAGTATAATACTAATACTAATGCTGACATTTTTAGTATTAGTAATACAGGTTATGATAGTAGTATTAATAGCAATGAAGGTATTATTATTAATAACAGTATTATAAATGTGGTAGTAATATTAATTTTCACTATCGTCAGATAGTGAAAACGACTGAAACTTAGCCTCCTCTTTAATTTTGTTTTCAATGCACTTTTGTCAGTGGCACACGTAACTGAATATTCTGTGACGTTCTACTCTCGCCAGGATATATCTGATGTCGAATGCCAGAACACAACACCGCAGATCTGATCTTAAGTGAGCCACATTTCATAGAGCGTAATCGGAGACGCAATTTTCATTAGTCCCTTCGTATGTCCAATTATCAACGCCTTGCCAATGTCATACATAACCTACCCCCCACAAATCCCCCCCGTGAGTGTGGGTTGGGGATAGGAGGGCCAGATACAAAAAAATTAGGACTCTCATACAATATAGGATAGGCCATAAGTGATCAGTATAAGGTCAGTTAGTAACCCAATCTAAATTGTTGGTGTTTGTATGTTTACTATGTGAAAAAAAGATTCATGTTTTTAGAGGGACAAATGGTAATAGTTGAACATTTATAATAATAATGGCAGTAGTAATAATCACAGCATTGGTAATAGACGATGCTTGAATGATGTCTGCAAAGTGATTGGTTTGAATGTTTCGAATTTCTTTGGGAGTGCCATTTCGACGTTCATTTCATCCTTTTAATATTCGTAGCTATTCAGACGGATTTTATTTCCATCCTCTGACCCAGTTTGCAATTGAGGTCATGAAATAATTTGAATATAGCCTTCTTTCGAGGTCTTCAAAGCAGATTGAACAATATCCAAAGCAGATTGAACAATATTCAACGAAGATTGAACAATATCCAAAGCAGATTGAACAATATCCAAAGCAGATTGAACAATATCCAAAGCAGACTGAACAATATCCAAAGCAGATTGAACAATATCCAAAGCAGATTGAACAATATCCAAAGCAGATTGAACAATATCCAAAGCAGATTGAACAATATCCAA
>JARUHE010330011.1:0-10953 GCA_031471125.1 Archaeomysis grebnitzkii | reverse complement strand
GTATTTGCAATTTATTAACTTTCTTTTAGCCTTCTCAAGCCTTCTGACCAAAAGCAGTTGTTCAGAAGGATTGAGAAGGCTAAAAAAGTTAATAAATTGCAAATACGCATTAATATTTAACCAAACCTATATATAAATATATATATCTTTAAATATATCTTTAAATATCTTTAAATAGATAATAGTTACTAGTTATTTGCATTTGCCATAAATCTTCAAACTTAGTGGAAATGTTGAATTATAATATTTTGCATTTCTTTATGAAGATCTTTACAAATGGATGACAAATTGACAATCAAAACCAGAAAACATTAAAGTGTGTTCTCGATTGAACTTTTTCTTGATTCAATCAAAATTGTATAACATTTGGCCAATGTGATTTAAATCAACTTTTTCTTGATTTAATCCAAATTGTTTAGCATTGTGTCAATGTGATTGAATCACAAAACAAATTATTGAATCAAGAAACAGATTGGGCGAGAGCACGTCTTAAGTTTTTCCGTTTCTCATTGGTCGAGAACTTTAGTCTCAAGGTGGACATTTTTTAAATATGCTAAAATATAGTCAAAAAATTATAAAAGTATTATTTTCTGAGAATATGGTTGATCGCAACACGATGTACTTTTGTTGTAATAACATATACAAGAAAGTGACCATTTTTTGTATTGAAAGATGTGCAAATTCAAAAAGAGAAAAAATTATCTAGGCCTGTACCTCAAAAACTGAACAAGGTGGGATTAATACCCAATGGGTATTTTAATGTCACAACGTTATTTATAAAAACTTGTAGCATTTATACAACGTTTTATTTTACAAACCCTTTGTCATTGGCATTATTATTGAGGTCAAAGCTGTATGAATATCTGAATAACGTTATTTTAACATTATAGCAACTATGTGTATGCATTTTCAATACAACGTTGTATGGACGTTTTTAAAATAACGTTGTTTCAACTAATCATTATTTAACGTTTCCGATAGTCATGTTTATAACTATTCCACAACAAACCTGTACTACAGAACAGTCTTTGCCTGTACTCAAAGTTCCATTAACTCGTTTATGTAACCATATCTCAACAAACCCACATTCAACGTTTTAATAACGTTTAGATTGGGTTTGTTGCTGACAAGCCTCAGTTCAACTCTCAATCAATGTAGTTGGAAAGCTTAAGTTCTTGAAAAATGTTTTCAAATGCAAACACATTAAACTTATTCAATAGAACTATTTCAGTAACATTACCTGAAGGGACGAACAACGAACTACAAATTAAAATTAATATCCAAGTAAGCTCCATCTTGCCTAGACTGAATTTTTCGATTTTTCCACCAGTTTTATAGATACACAGAATAGGTTCTGGATAAAGCTTTGTTAAAATTGTTAATTTACTGAAAAAATGAATTAATTTTCAGTCCAAAATAATTCAATTTTTCTGCATAAAATACTAAAATTTATCAACTGCTTACACATGGTTTTATAATTGCAATTATTGCAATATTGTTGAAGTAATTAATTAACTAAATATTAATTATATTACTTTAATGTAGAAATATAAAATTGATTAGCATTCTTTATCTTGAAAAAGCTCCCAAGCTCTCACAAAACCAATATCGTATTTATTGACATAACTAATTGTTTATTTATTACATACTTATAATTATAGAGAAATAATAAACCAATTGTTAACTTAACTATTAAATTAAATATATAATTTGTATTAAAACTATACTATTACTAACACAGTGTTATTATGGATTACGGTCGGATGCAGCTGCGGATGCGAATATTTCTAGTCAAACCTGCAGATTTATACATTTTGCAGATGTAGTGCATCTGTAAATCATTTACTGTGTGGTACAAACATTATCAGTAGTTCGATTTTTTGGCAGAGTGCCAAAAATATTTTTCTCTTTTAAAGTGTATGTTTGTTTTTGATCGTATTTAAGTTTTTATTTCATAAAAATAAATATATTTCACATAATTACAAAGTGGTTTTGGAATAAAATAACTATAAATAAATTTTTAACCTTGGAATAAACGCATGTGTCATACAATAGCATTGTCACTGATACAAGTTCGTACCACACAGTAAATGATTTACAGATGCGCTACATCTGCAAAATCTATAAATCTGCAGGTTTGACTAGAAATATTCGCATCCGCAGCGGCATCCGACCGTAACCATTATGTATAAAGCTGACAGGTGTCGTCAATGATTACTTAAGGTAAGCAGATTTATTTATGCCTTTAGATCACGTAAAGAAAGCATTGATGAACGAGTGACTGATGCACGTGAGCTACATCACTATTATACGCAGTTTATATATTGCGACTGAAATACAGAGCCGAATTATGCCTACATAATTTGCAAAATAAGAAAATGTTTTGCATATTATGAATAGTAATCAGAAAACCTTCATGATATTGCTGGGCTAGGTGCATATTTTGCGTCAGAAGGCGAAAGTAGCTAATTGTTTTAGTCCAGTTATGCGCTGCCTACTTCGCCTACCTGGACATAGATAATGTTTTTAAGGAACAATAAACTAATGTAACTGATGTACCAGGGGTGGTTGATGCTGTAATTAAATCCCCTTATACCTGACTATTCAGATGTATCTTTTACCTTGCAACTTAATTTCAAGGTCCCAAATATGTGTATTGCTTGTAAGGTCTACTTGATTCGCAGGTTGACTGGTAAAGATCATTACTGACCTTGACAGTATCGGGTGGAATTACATCTATAATTCACCTAATGTCACTGATGAATTGAATACTGCATTTACTTGAATTATTAACCGCAGAGTACCCACGAAAACCATCAAGGTTAGACTCAAGGATAAGGCATGGTTTTATGAGCCCTGTATGAATGCCTACTAACCTTGGGCTCGTAATAGATCTTATTCCTCTGGAATGTTAGGCTCAGACGTCATGTTCCGTCTGTCTACCACGCTGCACGCTCTGAGTATAATAATCACTTTCGTGAAGCCCTACCAGGTGCATCTTAATCACACAAATGGAGGTCCTCTCTTAAAGTCTTCTTTTTTGGGATAGACACTTCACTGCATCTTATCTGTACAGATGATGGAACGGTCACCTATGACCCTTCTGTTATATCGGATGTTTTTCTTCAGTTTTTAAAAGAAGTAAGTCATCAAGAACTTACTCTTCCTCACACGTGTTTCATATGTCAAGAATTTACATATTTGGCTTTTAGGTATTTTGAGTTAAGATATTAGTTGAATGATGTTGATCCTAATGGCGTATTCCTACTCTTTTATAAAAAGATGTCTAAGCAGCTAGATTCCAAGCTAGCTATGATATTTAGAAGTACTCTGCATGCTCCTAGCTGTCTTCCAGAATTCTGGAGGTCAGCTACTCAATTTTCTTTGTATTATAGACCAATAATATATATTATGCCAGTACTTTTAATTTTTGTCGAAAAACCAATTGTGCCGAGGCTTTATAAACTTATTAGTGTGAAGATTATTTTGCCTATAACGACGCAGTTTGGTTTCATAAAACGTATTGGTACCTCTGGTGCTCTACTTGCATTAACTGATGACCTGCAACTCTCTGTAATTGGTACGGTCAGATGCAGATGCACATGCGTAAATTTGCACCCAAAACTGTAAATTTCTAGTATTTACATCCAAAAATCTAGACTTGGCATCTCGTCTTGCATCCGTTTTGTAACCGTGAATCGTTTACTGTGGTAAAAGTTATAACAGGTTTGTACAAACAAATATTTCTTCAATTTTTTTGACACCCCAATAAATTTTTATAAATTGATTTTGTTAAACATATGGTGAATTAAATAAATGTAGTTATTTACTGATAAATAAGTTTTTAATACATAGGACAGTAGATTTTTACTAAATATATGTATCTGAAAACGGCTAAATCCTACCTTAGACTCAATGATCGGCAAACGCCTAGTTTAGGTACATATAAGAAAGTACTGAAAGTACTGAACATGAGATATTAATATTTCACTTATTTTGTGTAATAGTACTTTACCTTACCTAACATAACATAACATAACTTAACATGAATCACAAATAATCAAATCTAGCAACTTTATCAAAAAAGTACTATCAATTTAGAGAAGTTTTTATTCCTTCAATGGCAACCTTTATTTTGATTTATGTTAAAAATCACATACAAATTAATCTAAAAAAAACTAATAACAGTCCAAGACATAACATTCTCCAGTGCCGTTAGAAAACGTTCACAACCATAAACAAAAAGAATTATGCAATTGTAACCATTAGTAAAAAAAATCCTCTGAAAGCAAACGTCTACACCACCCTGCTCTCAACAAAATTTCACTTCTCTCCCTATACCTCCAACTATGTAATTTAGTTCCATAGAACATCCAATGCTTACTGTCCAAATTATTACCAACGCTGACTACTACATTCTCGACACATCTTTTCTTAATATGGGATTAACTATTTTGTCGTTCGATCAACAAAGTTGATTTGAGATTAATAAAAGTTGGATCGCAAGCACGATTATGGTTGGTATCTATGCTACCAGTTGTGTTTCCAGTGTTTTTTTTCTAATAGTCAAAATTACATGGCAAGTAACACGCAAGGCCTGTAGTAGTCGACGTTGCTATTACCAGCCGAAGCAGCTCTTTTAAATCTTCTTCCTTTTGGACTTCTGGAGGCAACCGATTGGAGTTGATTGATATATGGGCTATTTTTGTGTCCTCCCAAGAGATTGATTGATTGTATAAATAAACGGAGCAATGCCCAGCGCTGCACCCTGAGGGTATTCAGCACTTTCAAACTACAATACATTAACTAAGTAACATAAAAAGGAGGAAAAATTAAAACAGTGCTAATCAAAGCAGATAAAACAGACCAGCCTATTTTAAAAATTCAACTAAATCTTGAATCGGTAAATCTTCATTTAAAATCCTCGTCAGAGAAAGCCTGGCCAAGCCAAGGCGCACTCTCTCACCAGAGTAGACTGCACAGGTATATAAAACATGCTGAACAGACAGCACACAGGGCATGTAGAGCAGACTGGTGGAACATAAACAGCTCCCAAGCATAGGATAAAGTCATGGGTCAACCTCGTGTGCCCTATACGCAGTCTTGTGAGGACGGCGTTAACACGTCTTGGGAGACGGTCATGCGTAGCCCAAGGAGATATAATATGGCGGATAGAACGTAGTTTGGTATTGGTGGTGGTGAGGCCAGACCAACGATCCTGCCACTCAGTCAACACATTCTGTCGGATACAGTTTTTGTAGTCTTCATAAGGAATGGCTGTGTCCAGGCTGTCCATGCACCACAGCTGCATAAACTCTTTCATTAACGGGTGCTCCCAAGGGAGAAAGCTGAGGCAACCATGCAGTATGGAAGTAATGCTCTTCACAAGGCCCAGCAGTAATATAATGTTTTTTCTCTTTTATAGCATTCTAAAGTGTCTAACTAAAGACACCCCCTAAGAAATACAGCTAAAGTTTTAAAATCCTATAATAGAGATTACAAAAAGAACAACAGTTAGATTCATAATAAAACGTGATTAATACACAATAAAAACTGTTTACTCTTGTTTACATATATACCTTAAGATGAGAAGTGATTTGGTATACTAAATAGCACATTCACACATAATGAACCTTTTGTGTGAGCCACATGCACATACTTGCATTAATTAGGTAAATTTGAATATAAGTCTAGATTTTTTAAAATGAATTAACTTATTGCAAATTTTAATTTCTTCTGGTAAGCAACTCCATATGTGAAAGATCATGATACAAATTTGAACTTACACTGGGTACCTTTAATAATAGTTTGGATGATGAGCTAAGTGTACGAGATGGTTGCTATTTTACAATGTCAATGCCGACTTTACTACAGGCCTTCTACATCAGTATCTCTATTACACAATACATTCTCAACCCATCTTTTCTTGATACGGGATTAACTTTCTTATCGTTCATTCAAGGTCGACTTCATGATTATGGTTGGTATCAATGCTACCAGTTGTTTCCAATGGTTTTTGGTAAAAGTCAGAATTGTATGACAAGTACGAGGCCTGTAGTAGAGTTGGTGTTGATAACTTTTGTATGTTAATCTAGCTATTTTAAAGCATATTTTTTTGTCAACAGTTAACCAGGATGATTGACGGAGAATAGTTAAAATGTGATCTTTTATCTCAAGGATGGAGTGGGGCTGATAACGACAACAGCAATGTGATCTTTTTTATTTGTTTGGGGCAGCATAAAAGTTGTCTCATCTCAAAGATCAAGGGAATATTTTGAAGGATAATAAATTCCAAATAATCATTTTAAACTTTCTATTATCACTTGATTATGAGTTTGACATAGAAATAAACAATAGTTCATGAAAAATCTTGTACTAGACCATATAAAACTAGAACTACAACCGAAAATGTAATGTTTTTATATCCAAACTAATGCCGATATACATTTTTTTTAAATTTACATGAATAAAATATTTCAAATTATTATTAAAATACCGTCAGGTGTTGATTATAATAGACTAAAATTTCAAACTTGTAACAATGAGATAATATTCAACAATAAACCAGTTATTTTGAAATGCCCTAAAATAACTTGTTTGTAAATCTGGAATGTTATGAAAGATAAATATTTTAACATTAGCATTTATGAATTATTTGATATATAAATTGATCATTAAAGTTTAATGGTATAATTTATGATTAAATCATTATGTTTGGTTAAGACAACAAACAATGAAGTTATGTAAAAAAAATCTATAATAAACTAATGAAAGGAAATGTTTGTAAATAAATTATGAAAATATAAAAACTAACACAAAACATACTTGATCATTGTTTAAAACTAAACACAAATATATACAAAATGAACATAAGACATTTGACCAGATACTTTCTTTAATGTTAAGTCTTTGGAAATTAATTGATAAGGTTTGCTAATTCTGATTTTGTATTCTCGAATATTTCTCATACTTATGCAAGCTTTTCATAAAAAAACTTTTAAGGTTTGATAATTATGATTTCATATTCATGGATCTTTCCCACAGCTATGCAAACATTTTATAAATTAAAATTTCAATTGACACAATTATAAACATTTTTTGTAGTGCAACCTTTGGCAACATTGAAGATGATGGTTTGAATTTGCTAAACTTCTAAGCTGCTGACACAAATTGTCTTTTTAATTATAGAATCAAAATTATATTAGAATAAATTAATTTTTACAGATTTTAAAACGTTAAATAAAAAATATTAAATATATTCCTTACTCGAGTAACAAAATTGAGTAAACATAATACAAAACATATTGCACACTTAGAGATCATTGATTAACATATATTATTATTGAAAAGCTTGTTTCCATAAATTGATCTTTCATTTTCAATAAAACAAACTTGTATAATAATTTTATGGAAACCTTAATAAAATTGAAAAAGATATTTGAAGTGTTGATATTAATGTAAAAATTAGACCAGTGAAAACCAATAAACAAATATAAATTTTATTTCAAGCAAGCATATCAAAAAAGCGTTAATTTTAAGGTGATTTTCTTGATAAAAAGATGATCACAAAATGTCAATTTGGCAATATCAAAAACCAAAAAATGAAATGATATTAAAATTCAAGCATATAGCATTTAGTCAAAATGGAAAATTTATTTTAAATATTAATGCTGTTGTAGAAGTACACAAAATATTTCACATTTTCATTGTATAAATGATAAGAAACAAATGCATGATTGTGCATGACCACACCATCACAAATGCAGATATCCTCCATTCCATAGGTGTAGACATGTTAACTTTTTCTCCAATGACGATTCTGCAAAAGGTAACAACGGTATAAAATGGGAATATGAATATTCATCAATGGTCTGAGTACATGTTTGAATTGGACTACATAGCAAATATTTACCTACAATTATAAAAAAAACGCCGATGTACAATAATTGTTAGAAGATGTTCAGAAGTTTTGAAACTTTTCAAAGTTTGAACAATTTTTTAAACAATATTCAATCAAATTTTGTTTGCTAATTTATACAATAAATGCGAGAATTAGCTGAGAAGTTGAACATTTTTTATTTTTTAAGGTCATTGAGCTTTATTTTCTTATGAGAACATTTCGAGGAATGTCATTACAAGAAAAACAACATCATGAAGGGAAAACCATGTTCTTGAAAACTGCCATCTCAAACACTTAATCTTGACATTATTTTGACTACCACAGAACAACTAAAAAACGTCAATCAATGCTAATTATGATCAACTTCTTCAGCCAATCAACGAACTGACACTGGTGACGCCACAATTACCTGACTGCTTCGAATATGTTGGTTGGTCGGTTTGTCTTTAATAATAATAATAATCCATTAATTTCTGACAAAATGTCAGGTATTACATTACATTTACTTATATTTACAATAGTTTACAAAAATAATAGATTTTACTGTTTATATTTTATACTTTGTGTTTTGATAGGTCAATAACGATTTTCGCATTTTAAATTTAAAAGAATTAAGAGACCCGCTTTTATGTCCATATTTAACATATTCCATGCTTCTGTACATCTCACATTTAGCATTTTCTTTCCAGTTGTTGTTCTTTTGTGTGGTACATGCAGGTGGTGACTGTCTAGTTGTTCTATTTATTAATTGTTAATTTTCTTTCAGTTCCATATACTATTCTGGTGTTAGCTTATTTAGGATTTTAAATGTATGAGCACATAGTTTCAACGTGTTGGTGTTTTTTATGTTTAACATATATTGTTTGTTAAAACTTTAAAATTTAATAAATAATGATAACAATAATAAATTTAATGAATTTAATAAATAATTGTAGCTTTATATTACATTATATTATGTTTTTTAAAACTTTAAAACTTAATAAATAATAACAATGACAGTATTGATAATAACTACAATAATAATGATTGGAAAGAATAATGAAAAATCTTTACTATGATAATGACAAAACAATGTTGAAAATAATGATGAGAATAATAATGAAATAGTAATAATAATGATAATAACAAAGACATTAATGGAAATAACACTAACAGTAATAACAGTAATGATAATAATAATATTGAAAATAATAATAATAAAGACAACAAAAATGATAATAATATAAATAATACTAATAACGACAATAATAGAGTTTTTTTTTAGAGTTTCAACTTTGTTTATTCATACATAATACAAGAGGCTGAATAAGGCATGCACTAGCAATATTCATAATATACAGCATAACAACATTTTCTTTACATAAATACCGTTCATAATAAAACAATTACTCATTAACATAATACTCAATATATTCATAACAGATAATATTGTTTTCATTAAACTGTAGGCGAAAAACGTTATTATTAACAATAATAATAATAATAATAATGATTGTGATAGTAATGCTACTAATGACAATAATAATTGATAACAATGACAGTACTAGCGACAGTATAAATAATAATTAAGCTAATAATAACACCAAAACAATATTGAAAATAATAATGGCAATAATAATAATGAAATTGGTAATGAAAATAATGAAAAAGAAAATGATAATATTGAAAATAATAAAAATAATAACAGTAATGACAATAAAAATGGAAATAAAAATAGTAATATTTAAAAACGACAAAAAATAATAACAATTATAACAAAAATGCTAATGACAATAAGAATGAAAACATGAAAAATAACAATCACTGTAGCAACACTAATAATGATAATTATGAAACAATAGCAATGACGACAACAATAATGACAATGACAGTTATAATGATAATTAAAGTGAAAATAATACTGACAATATTAATAACAATGAAAATGACAATGACAATAACAATGGCAGTAATAACAATAATGACAGGAATAATATTATAACAAAAATGATAGAAATAATAATGACAATACTAATGAAAATACTAATGAAAATAATGTCAATAATAATGAAAATAATGACAACAATAATAATAACGACACGAACAGTAGTATTGTTGAGGGATTTTCATTCTGTGAAAGTAATTAAGTTTGAAGTATTCGACAAAAGACATATGGAAATTATCTTTGAACTTCTCTGCCCTAATTGATGGGCGGAGCATAAGGAAATTGGGGCGTGGTTAACAGTGAATGGACCAATGGGAAGCCTTGTTACAAAATTTGGGTAAACCGATCCTGTATTGTGATCAGGATCGAAATCAGGTGAGGATGGAATTGATTTGTTCGGTTTTATTTCATTTATTTATTTTCTTCATTTATTCCTTTTATTTTTTTTATTTCTTTTAATTTTTTTACTTATATAATTTTCTTCATTTATTTCTTTTAATTTTTTTTACTTATTTCACTTTCTTCATTTATTTCTTTTAATTTTTTTACTTATTTCACTTTCTTCATTTATTTTTTTTTATTTTTTTTTACTTTTTTCACTTTCTTCATTTATTTTTTTTATTTTTTTATTTTTATATTTTATTTACTCATTTGTTTTTTTAACAATTTATGAAAAATTAGAATAAAAAATCACTCAATTGAAGTTTAATAATACCATCTAAAAATTATATTAATTGAATTATTATTAATTAAAAAGCGAGTGGGAACAAAGAGAAGAAGAAGAAATAAAGAGAGATAATGTGAGATAAAGAAGGGAAGAAGAGAAGGTGAATAAGCCTATATTATACAATATACAGCTCAAGGGTCCAATATAGAACCGATGTATATTCGATGGTATTTAGATAAATATAATTTATATCCTAAGAAAACATGATAGAAATATTTTTTTCTATTAATATATTAATGGAACAGATGTTTTGGATATTTAATATCAACAACTTAAATTGTCAATCATATTAATTATAAGAGAAAAAACATAGAAGAAAGAAAGAAAGATAGAGAGAGAGAGAGAGAGAGAGAAAAAGAGAGAGAGAGAGAGAGAGAGAGAGAGAGAGAGACACAAAAAATA